>JAANYP010002403.1:0-31847 GCA_020465985.1 Centrapalus pauciflorus | reverse complement strand
TAGACATAAGGCATCATTTTATTCGTGATTGTGCTGAAAAGAACTTAATCAAACTGGTAAAGGTGGCAACAGAAGATAATAATGTTGATTTATTTACCAAAGCGTTTGATAAGTCACGGTTTGAGTATTTAATTCAACTAAATGGAATGCGCAACCCAGAGTAATTTGACCTTAGTAGTATTTTTTTTCCTTTTATAGTAGTAGTATTTCTTTCTTTTTATAGTAAGTCTGCTAATTTAGGAAAGTTTCTATTTTTAGTAAGTTTCTATTTTTAGTAGGATAGTAGGTTATCATATCTTTATTGCTATTTCTTTATGAAAAACAAAAGAAAAAAGAGAGAAAATCAGAAAAATACAAAAAAAAAAAAAGAGAATATCAGAAAAGAAGTTAAGTCTTAGATACATAGGTTCAAAGTGACGAAAATTAGCACCGTCGTTACAGACTCTAAGTATTTAGGCTTTCACACATAATGCAACTAAACTCTAAGTGTTATACTTTATTTAGTTTGATGTGTTGGTAGGCATAATACATATAGGGAATCTCAAGGCTAATAAAATATTCTAGAAAAAGTCAAGCGTGTCACTAACCTAGATGTACGACCAATCGGTCTTAATTTTTATGTACAAGACATACAAACTTTAAGTCTAAATGAGGTGTGCAAACTTTCTGGGGATGTATGGCAACATCAAATACATCTGAAAATGGAAAGAATAGAAATATCATGAAAAACTGAGAGTCGAAAACATGCAACTCTGTTGTACGTAAGTACAGACTGTTGTCTCTGTTTAGATTCGGGTTAGCAGACATGTCGCTTTGTTGTACGTCAGTACAGACCTGTCACCGCTACTGCTTTAAAAATAAACCTTAAGTCGAACTAAGACACTTTGTTGTATGAGAATACAGACCTGTGTCCGATGTTTGTCTTTTAAAGAAAGTTTGCAAATACCAACAAGTTAGAATTTTTGTCTGTGTGCCTTGATCATAAAAGTATGTCTATGTCTGAGTCACGTAAGATAATTTCCTGATAAATAAAAAGGCCAAGAGATATTCCGAAATGTAAAATGTTTAACAGGGTAAAATACCAACAATCGGCTAAATGGGTATGTCATGACAAACAATCAAAGGAATTCAAAAAATTCCTAAGTGTGAAAGCTTAAGTACTGAAAGTTAGTATCAGACATCGCTATCTGATTGAACCTTTCTTAGACTATACTCATCAAAAATATGTTGTTAAGTATTTAGCTTAGATTGTAAATTTTTCTTAAGTCTAGATTAATTTTTTTTTGGTCAAAGTTTTATTTTACTTTATTTTATTTTATTTTATTTTTACCTTAGTTTATTTTCTTTTATTTTATTTTATTTTATTTTAGTTTAATTTTTACTTAGGTAAAAGGTCAAAAGTTACTGAGGGTGCATTCAAAGTTGGATAAAATAAACATTGCATGAAATATCTGTTGCTTAGGATAAAAGAGTTGGCATAGTTTATCTGGTTACACAATACCGTAGAAAAAAAATTGGAAAAGTTGAACTTATTTCAAAATTTTCGAAATTTTTCTAAGTGTTGGTAGTTTCGAATCTAAGACAGACTCGAATGTGAAGTATTTCGAATCTGTCTGTAGACTCGAATCTACACATAGACTCGAAGGTTGGTAGTATATATAGGTCAATAGTGGAGTCATTTATTACTTTACTGTTGTCGAATCTATACTCTCGAATCTATATCAGCGATTTCGAATCTATTTTCTCGAGTCTACCGTATTGCTCCTAAACGACATTTTGTCGACTCTAAAGCTACTGTGTTCGATTCTACACTCATATCTAGGTATAATCAACCGGATTGTACAAGATTTTGGTAGTTTTATACACAATTTAAGGACAAATCGTCGATTTTTGAAGTTTTATGGGTAAAAATTGGGTTTTTGCTAAATAACTAAGTTTGGACCTATAAAAGATCAAATTAAAGACATAAATCAATGATTAGAACCTAGTTGAACTAATGTATGTGATTTACCAAGTTCAAAATGGTTAAAATCTTGGGTTTTTGTTGAAAATTCATAAGTCGGGGCTTCGAATCTATTCATGGCTTTCGAATCTGTTCATGGGTTTCTCGAATCTATCATTAGATTCGAAATGACCATGATATTCGAATCTGTCCATTAGACTCGAATAGGGACTCTTCGAATCTGTCCATTACATTCGTATATGGACACTTCGAATCTGTTACCTTCGAATCTGTACTTTATTTACTTTGTTGAATTTAAATTTTATTAAACTTGTGGAAATTTAATTGTGTTGGATTTGGTACTTAATCGAGTACAAAATAAAAAACAAATTTTGAATTTAAACAAGTTTATTGATTTTTAATAATTCTAACAGTTTTATATATTGTGCAGATATGGCGCTTCGTGCTTTCGTTCCTAAGCATAATATGGTACTTAATCCAGCTCATAACATCCCTGAAGCGCAGGGTTATCGAGAAGTTTTAGATTTTCTAGCTGAATCTAGGATCAGCTATGCATTATATCACAATATTCCGATTGTGATTTCATATGTGCGTCAATTTTACGATCATTTACAGGTGGACTGTACTGTCACACCGACAGTCTTAAGAACCAGAATTGCCGGTCAACCTCTGGTTTTCTCAGCAGATGTTTTGCGTCAAGTACTGCAGTTGGGTTCACAAGAACAAGAAGACGGGCCTATAGACTTTCCTTTAAGTATTAGGCAAGCAGCGTTTTTGCGAATGGGCTATAGTTTGGACGTTACAAAATCATCTTATATGAAAAGCGGGTTGATAGGGCAGTGGCGATTTTTGGTCCACGTGTTCATGGTTTGTTTTGCGCCTAAGAAGGCTGGATTCGATTACATCGTCTCAAAGATCCAATCTGGGGTGATTGCCATGGCGTACAATAAGAAGT
This sequence comes from Centrapalus pauciflorus, assembly GCA_020465985.1. Lineage (NCBI taxonomy): Eukaryota > Viridiplantae > Streptophyta > Magnoliopsida > Asterales > Asteraceae > Centrapalus > Centrapalus pauciflorus. The sequence continues at coordinate 28,929 of JAANYP010002403.1, read as the reverse complement.
TCAGCTTCTCACAGCTGTTTTTCTCGGAATTCATCCATCAAATTACTGCTCCTGAGAGAGAAAGATTCCTACTGTATCCTAGGTTTGTAATGATGTTGATAAGGCACTTCTTGCCTGATTTGCGACAAACAGATGATGCATTGAGCGTGAATATTATGGATAAGCGCATCTATTCTGACTGTTCCTCACATCGAGGAAGGTTAGCGGTTCCGGTGGCGCGTCCACTATTTGGTGCAATTCTGGATAGGGAATTTCAAGCCCCGAGTAATGCCAACTGGGCAGGGGTAGTTGATGTCCAACCACAGCAACAACAGCAACGTCCACTACAACAACAGCCTCGTGCTCGTCCCCGTGATCCAACGCGAAGACAAAGAGCTACTGCAAGTCAAACTCAGGCGTCTAGGCCTTCTACGAGTCAGCAACCAGAAGTGCAGGAAGCCGGGCCGTCAAATGTCCCAAATGAAGCTGATCAATTGTGCCAAACGCTAAATGAAATTTGGGAGGCAGGTCCACATGCAAATGAAGATATAGCTGCAGAGTTAGTGGGTGACTTACTTGAGCCTCCAGAGGGAGAAGAAGATGTCTTCAGAGATGTTGACGAATATGTGCCAGAGCAGACTGGCAATGATAAGTCATCATCTGCTACAGAATCAGAAGAAATGGAGGAGATCGAAGTTGAAGCTCCAGAATTAGTGTCTACAGATTCTCATATTCAAATTGGAACCTATGGTTCACGATTGATTATCAATGAAGGTGGTTCGAGGAGGCGTGAGGCCAGGGAATTGGAGGAGTCAGATTTTGAAGAAGATGAGACTCCTCAGTTGGTGACAAGGCAACGGGCCAAACGTCACAGGTTTATGCAGGGGACTTCATCACAGTCCGATGCACAACCTCCGCCTCAAACCCAGACCCAACCCCAAGATACAGCTCCACCATCACCGCCACCTCAGCAACATGAACCCTACATTCCCCATCCATTCAATCCTGCTCCCATTCAGTCCATCCCTTCTACATCAGAAGCCTATACCAACAACCAACGAATCATGCAACTTAAGAGCCGTGTCGACTTTCAGAACGTTCAAATCATAACTCTCACAAAAGCAGTCGGTGAACTCCAAGAGCATAACTCTAATCTTGATAAGGAGAATGCAGAATTGAGAAAGATTGTTGAAAGTGTTAGAGATGACAACACGGAGATTAAATCATTTGTTGCTGATCAATCGTCTGAAATCCGAGCAATGCGGTCCCTCCTAGAGCAACTTATGAAAAATCTACAAACTCAGGGGGAGACAAGTTGTAGAGATCAGGAAGTACAGCGAGAAGATGATGATAATGAAGGCGATGATCCCGGTGCAAACAAAGAGATTGAGTCTGTAGATTTTTCTGCAGCTCAAGTTACACAAGTTCAGGGGGAGCCTAGTACAGAAGGAGGAGAGCGAGGAGCAGGAGGAGAAGCAGGTTCTTCAAAGACTTTAGATAGCGACATGATCGATGCGCTGAAAGATATTGAAGAAGAGCTAATGGAGTTTGATTTTGAAGATGATATTGAAGAATTAGAAGAAGGTGAATTCATTCCAGATGATGTCGCTGACTGGAAATCGGATGATGAAGTGCTAGATGATGAAGACGATCACGTTAATGAAGTAATAATCAATTCACAACCAATCATTGAACTGTATGAGAGCCAAAATCATAATGTGATTGATATTGATTACATCAAGGTAGCCTCAGCTGAAGATAAAGACCTTGAAGAGGCTGAGAACGAGCCATCTAGAGCTGATCTGATAAATCTTTGGTTCAAGAAGGAAGAAAAGAAAGATCAGCTGAAGATGAAGAAGAAGATGAGAAATCCAAGTGCTGGAAATTTTGCTGGAGGGATTATTAGCTGGTTCTTTGACAGAGAACTGCAGCTGTTTATTTTGAAAAGAAGAGATGGCCTTCAATACTTGAGGCGGACATTGAAAGCGTTTAATTCATTGCCCAAGATTGAAGTTAAAGAGTTAGCCTGGAAGGAGCTGATCAATATTGGAGATGATCCCTACGCGAACGTAATTGAAAGAATTATAAGGAAAGAAGGGCGATCAGGGAAATTTGAGCGACTCAAGCCAAGGACCGGAAAGAGGGTCGAGGATGGGTCGAGAATAGATCCTCATACAGGTAGGCCATGGGCCAGGATGGAATACAAACCTGTGAGGTGTCTAAAGAAAGTCCCAATGAAGCCAATGCCACAGAACGTTTTGAGCAACATGAAGTGGTGGTACCTAGAGATTGACACTGCTGAAGCTATCATTGAAGATCAAGACGAGCAGGTAATTTTGAAGGTATATGATCCATTGCACTTGATAAACCTATCAAAGGACGACCTGAAGAAGCTTCATGATCAGCCTATCTTCTTTACTGAACCATGGAGATCTGAAGCCAGGAAGTTCCAAAAGGTAGTCAAAGTTTGTATAGATGCTGGATTATATGCGGGTAGTAATATATATAGCTAGCTCTAGTACTTAAATTTGATGTAATGTAAATAATTAGAAGCTATCGTCAAGGGGGAGTCTGTTGGTACACCCTGTGTGACGATAGCAGTCTAATCGATCTGCATTATGGTTTAAGTAATATTCTGAGTATTAACAAAGTGTTTGATATATATGTTTATATATGGTTGATAAGTACTATTGTTTGTGTGTTTGAACTTAATGTAACGTATTACAAGAAGTTCAAACATAAAGATCAAAGATAAAATCAATCATAAGGTAAAAACATTAGTTTCAATACTTAGTTAATTATGTTAAAATGTAGATTCGAAATGTCTAATGACCAAGATTCGAATCTAGGCCAGATTCGAATGGGTCAGTTAGACAGATTCGAATATGCTTACTTAGGCGGATTCGAGAATGTCAGTGAGGACAAACTCGAATGGGCCTTGGGCCGGATTTGAGTTTGGCCCATGGCAGACTCGAATTAGACTCTATAATTAGGGATAGACTCGAATAATTATCAGACTTTTTGCAGAATTCGTGAGGAATTGAGCAAGAGGCGATCTCGAGTTTATCAGCTAGGTGAGTCCCGTTTAGGAGAGAATTAGTACGTAGGATCGTTCGTGTGTCGTTCGTTCAGCTTCTGATAGTCTCCGTGTTTCTGGTGAGAGTTGTTTCCGTCTACCCGTTAACAAGGATTCCGCACTCGTTAACGGTTCAGCGCCTAGATAGATCTCGTAGTGGTAGACCTTACAGATTGCCCTTGGGATACCGTGTCGTGCCAAGATATTTCTTTTAACAAATTTACACACAACCTGGTTATCATTAGTGCATGTAGAGTTTGCTTCAACCCATTTGGAAACAAAATCTACTGCAAATAAGATGTATTCATATCCAAATGATTTAGCGAAGGGTCCCATAAAATGAATACCCCATACATCAAATATTTCAACAATTAATATTGGGGTCATAAGCATTTCATCTCATTTTGCAATGCCACCAGTTTGCTCGAATCATGTGCACCCTTTAACAAACTCGTAGGCATCCTTAAATATTGTGGGCCAGAAAAACCCACACTGCAGTATCCGGTGGCCAGTTTTCTTAGCGCTGAAATGGCCACCGTATGCATATGCATGACAATGTTCAAGAATATCCTCGTGTTCCGAGTTTGGGACAAATCGTCTTATAATTTGATCTACTGCTATTTTAAATAGATCAGGCTCATCCCAAATATATTGCCTTGCTTGAGCATAGAAATATTTTCTCTATTGTGAGTTCCAGTGCTCTGGCAAACATCCTGTTACGAAATAGTTAACTAGATTTGCAAACTAGGGAATTTTAGATACAGATAATAATTGTTCGTCAGGGAAGAGGTCCCTGATTTGATCAGTTGAGTTTGTTGGGATTAATTGAAGCCTTGATAAATGATCGGCAACAACATTTTCTGTGCCTTTCTTATCTTTTATTTATAGGTCAAATTCTTGTAATAGAAGGATCCACCGAATCAATCGAGGCTTGGCATCTTTCTTCGTAAATAAATGTCTTAAAGCGCTGTGGTCTGAGTACACAATTACTTTTGCCCCCCCAAATATAGCATCTGAATTTATCTAAGGCAAACACTCGGCTAGTAATTCTTTCTCCGTAGTTGTGTAATTATTCTGTGCCTCATTAAAGGGTTTACTTGCGTAGTAAATAACCACTAGCTTTTTCTCAAATCTTTGTCCTAAAACAGCACCAACTGCATAGTCACTTGCATCGCACATGATCTCAAAAGGTTGAGATCAATCCGGAGATTGCAGAATTGGCGCCTCAGTTAATTTTGATTTAAGCTTCTCAAATGCTTTCATACAAGCATCATCAAAATTAAACTCGGTGTCTTTTGAAAGAAGATTGCATAACGGCCTTGAGATCTCACTGAAATCTTTAATGGATCGCTGATAAAAACCAGCGTGGCCAAGGAATGATCTTATTCCTTTAATGTTGGTAGGGGGTGGAAGTGAGGAAATTAATTGAACTTTTGCTTTATCTACCTCCATTCCTCTCTCGGACACAATGTGACCTAGGACTACCATTCTTTTACAATAAAATGGCTTTTCTCCCAACTTAACACTAAGTTGGTTTCACTATATCTCTTTAGGACTTTTTCTAAATGTCCCAGATAATCTTCAAAAGTTTTATCAAATATGGAGAAATCGTCCATTAATATCTCAAGAGAACCACCCACCATATCTGAAAAGATAGCCATCATACATCGCTGGAATGTGGCGGGTGCATTACATATTCTAAACGGCATCCTTCGGTTGGTAAAGGTGCCATAGGGACAAGTACATGTAGGGATCGGGATTTGATTATAACCAGAATATCCATCGAGGAAACAATAATACTTCTGTCCCGCTAATTTTTCCACTATTTGATCTATAAATGGTAGCGAAAAATGATCTTTTGAAGTAGCAGCATTAAGTTTTCTGTAATCGATACAAACTCTCCACCCTGTTACAGGGCGAGTAGTTATCTTCTCTCCTTCTTCAGCATTAATTACTGTAATTCCCGATTTCTTGGGTACAATTAGGGTTGCACTTACCCACTTACTATCAGATATAGGATATATAATTCCAGCGTCCAACCATTTTAACACTTCCATCTTAACTACCTCTCTCAAATTAGGATTCAATCTCCTTTGTGCATCCCGAGCTGGTTTAGCTTCTGGATCAGTAATTATTCAGTGCATACACAAAGTGGGACTGATTCCTTTTAAATTAGCTATTGTCCACCCTACTACTTCTTTATATTTGACTAATACTTGCAGTAGAGCTTTTTCTTGCTCTTCAGTCAGATCTGATGAAATTATGATAGGTAAAGTGTCATTTTGACCTAGAAATGCATATTTCTGAAGAGATGGCAGGTCTTTCAATTCTAGAACAGGTGGTTGCTCTATTGAAGGTTTGGCTGACTGAGGTAAATCAGTAGGTAAGTTTTCAGTCCTATGGGTCGACGGTGGTTGTTTCGATTCTAATGTGGATTCCATGACTACTTCTTTTGCTAGCTCATTCTCAGTAAAGAATAACTCAGTAGCATCTTTGGTGTTGATTAACGAATTATGCTGCTGCGAAAGTTTGTCCACCATGTCTATAAGATAACATTCTGAATCAATAGCAGAGACACTTGAAACATTAAACACATTTACTGTTAATTATCTATTACCAAAGGAAATATCCACTGCTCCTGTCCTACAATTAATTTGTGCATTAATCGTGGCTAAGAAAGGTCTGCCTAGGATAATAGCCGGTTGATTATCTCCTATTAAACTTTCGGTGTCCAATACTAGAAAATCAACAGGGTAGTAAAAATCTTCAACTTTAACTATGACATCTGATAAAATACCTCTTGGGCACTTGGTTGACCGGTGTGCCAGCTGTAAGATAATATCAGTTGTCTGTAACTGACCTAGATCATGTTTGTCAAACAAGTTTCCAGGTAAAATATTAAGACTAGCTCCAAGATCAAGCAATGCCTTTTTAATCTGCACATTGCGTATAGTTACTGGAATCAATGGTGATCCAGGATCTTTCAGCTTAAGAGGTAGAGAACTAGAAACTACTCCACTCAACTTTTCAATTAGATTGATCAGCTTTGGGAGCGAGACCTTATACTTTCTTTTCTGAGTACAAAGATCTTTTAGAAAATTGGCATAAGATGAAACCTGTTGAATGGCCTTTATCAGAGGAATATTGATCTTAACTTGATTGAATAAGTCCCAAAGATCCTCTGGTTGTGGGCCTCTTTTACCGTACGGAGAAGATTTTGGATTTTCTAAAGCAGCCGGATAAGGAGGAGGAATTGAAGTGTCCTGGCTCTTATCCGCTTCCCCAACTGTGGAAGTTGGAATATCTACTTTAATTGGCTCTTGAAAAGGAACTTTCATAGGAACCTCCTTCTTCTTTGGATCCTCTTTCTTCTCATACACAACTTCAGTGTCGGTATCTTCTTCGGCCTCTTTCTCTTTAGGCATCTAAATTTTTTTGTCTACCTCTCTTCCACTCCTTAATGTGGTTAACTTAGCTACTTCATTCACTTCGTTTATCTCATGTTTCTTATCTTTATTATGACAATGAGCGTGTGAAGGATTGGGAACAGTATTGCTAGAAGCTTCCCCTCCGCACGCCTAGTGAGCGACTCAGCTATCTGACCCATCTGGGGAGTTAACATCTCCATGGTCTTAGTACTGATAGCTGATTGTTGTTTCATAAATTCAGCAAACTCTGCGAATTGCGTAGAATTCATATTTGTTTCCGCTTGGAATTGTGGTTGATCACGATGATTTGACTTATAATATCACTCATCCTTAGCTGCTGAAGTTGAACCATATTGATATTCTCTTTTTGGTGGTTCATATCTCGGTTTGGATTAATGATAGGTAGGCTGATCATTTTTCCATCGAAAGTTGGGACGGTTTATCCACCCCGGATTGTATATCTCCGAAAATGGATTATCCCTCTCTCGATGAGCTATGAATCCGTAAATTTCATTGGCAAATTCCTAAGTGGATTGGACTTGAGGACATTCTTCGGAATGATGCGATGGATCTCCGCATGTAACACAATTAATTAATGCATTAAGGGGTTGAAAGACCCTTCATCAATTGATCCATTTTCTTTCCTAGTTCTAAAATCTTACTTTTAACCTTACGTTTCCAGGCATTATCTATGTCCATAACTTGAACTCCTATGTTGTTTTCAGAACCAACTTGGACTTTAAGACCTTTACCGAGTTGACTAAGCAACTCCCAAGCTTCGTCATCTTCTTTACCTAAAAATGTGCATCCTGTGGCAGCTATAATCATATTACGATTTTCTTGACTCATACCATCAAAGAATGTTTTGATAAGCATCCATTTGGGAAACTCATGGTGTGGACAAGCTCTCAATAATTCGTTCATACGATCGAACAATTCGTAGAATTGTTCGCCAGTTTTTGTTTAAATCCGGTGATTTCCTTTCTTTTGTCGGTTGTTTTACTAATGGGGTAATATTTATTAAAGAATTCCCGTTTCATTTGATCCCATGTTGTAATACTATTGGCTGGTAAGGATACGAACCAATTCTTCGCTTTCTCTTTTAATGAGAAAGGAAATAATCAGAGTTTTAAAATGTCGGTGGTTATACCTCGAGCATGGTTTGTTTTACAAATAGTTGTGAACTCAGCTAGATGTTCGTAGGGTTCCTCACTTGGCATCCCTCGAAAGATCGGAAGAATTTGGAATAATTGAGGACGAACTTTGGGTTCGTTCTCGTTTTCGGGATAACGAATTGGAGACGGGTCGGGCACATCACCTGGGCGGTAATGCGACTCAACCGTACGCCTCGGTTGATCACCCATTCTAACAGCTATGCACTCGGATTCTTCTTGATCACGATTTCGCGGCGAAAGCGGAGGGCTTTCTAAATTAGGAATCTCCGAATTGGGAATTTCTGAATCAGGAATTTCGCCTTAACTACCTTAACACTCCCCGGCAACGGCGCCAAAACTCTGATGGGCCATCATTGTGACCCGCAGAGTTAGTCTTAAATCCACTATTTAGCTAGAGAAGTAAGGGTCGAATCCACAGGGAGTGTGGTCATAATTAGGGTTAGGTTTATTAGCCTTATAAGTTTATTAAAAGCACTTAAATTGTGAATTTGTGGATTTGAATTATTTGTTTGGAGTAATGATTTACTAGCGCTTTGTAACTAAAATTGGTGGCAAAATAACTAACGTAGTAGATAAACAATCAAGAGACGAATAACCATTCACGGGATCACCACGGCATAAGTATTACTCACTATAATTTTGTGCAACGATCACATAGACATAATCAATTGCGCGACTAAATTAATGAAACATGCTTTAACCAATAACTCTTGGCATAACGTACGCAATATTAATACTTGTCTTAATCCCTAAGCTAATGGACTCGGCACAAATAATAGTACCACAATAAACTGTCTTGCTTTTACCAATCAAAACACACAATCATAATCATAGCCGAATGCTTATCATTTGCATACACATAATAGATCTCATTTAATACAAATACATCAAAGCATGAGAAATTAAAGTTGAGTAAACTTAGTCGTAGATCCTCCGCAAACGGCTAAGGGGATTAACCGCTATTCGTATGCTCTTCAACAATGTAGATCTGAGTCATTGCGTAGCTTGAGAATCACCGTCTTCGTTCTCGTATCGTAGATCCACTCCGGCAGGGCTTCGGCACACTTTCACACACGTCGGGGCTCTCTCCAAGGCTGCCCCTCGACTTGTATTTATAGGGAGGTCGAGATTAGGGTTCCACAGGTTGTAAAACGCGTTTTTGCGCCGCACTAGCGCAGGCCAGGAGCAGGCCTGCGCCCCCCCTCAGCTCGGTTTGCTCTGAATTCTCTCGAATTCCTTCTTTTTAATATCTTGGCCCTGAAACACAAACTTGGAGTAATAATATGGATATTTCGAAGTATCGGTGCTTAAAATGATCATAAAATGACTCTGAAACCATATAAATTATAGACTCATCGAGAACCGACAGAGCCATCCACTTCTGAAGGTGAGAAGCGCATGAGTAAGGACAAGGGTGTAAGGGAGGATATTGAAAATATTTTGGGACCAGGGAAGTGGGAGATGAGTGTAAAATGGGAGGGAGCAAAAGGTGAGAGGCCCGAGATAGGTGACTCTGAACGCACTGTCTTTAACCCTTTGAGGGCCGAAAGACTGAGAATTGAGGGAGTTCCAACCCCCCAAAGCCGAAAAACTCACCAAAAGGCCACCAGTTCAGTGGCCAAAATAACCCAACCCAGCCACTCAGGTTCCCCTTAAAGGGAACCTATTTCACATCGCGGGGATATTGCACTAGTGCCATCTACCCCTCATTCGGAGAAGGGAGATGTTTAAATAGGTCACCAGCCGCCCCATGTGACCGAATTTCACTTGATCACTGTTGATTCCCCACCCAATAACACTCCGACGCACGTGCACGACGCCTCCGTGGCGTCCCCGCACATCCGAGACGCCTCCGTGGCGTGTCCACAAACTTCCAGATTTGCACTCCCAGCTAGGGAGGCAGAAAGGAAGGAAGGAAGTCCTAAAGCGGCGACACAAATGTCATCCGCTTCACGCCATCAAGGGATATCACCCGAGATGTTAACGACCGCTCTTCGTGACGCTGATCTTGTTACACGTGCTGACCTGGAAGCCCTCAATGTTACTTCTGAGGAATAACATTCCACCCTTCATTGTTTCTTGACGGGAAAGGGTGTTGCAACTCAGGAGTTGCCACCAGGAACCCATTCAGTCTAATCTACAGTGGTGCTTCAAAAGCAAATTGCCACGACCGCAGCAATATTCACTGACTCTATCGAAAGCATCCGTAGGCTAATAAAGCACGTCGAGGCAGAAATGAATAAGCGAATGGACAGGATTGAATCCGTTGTCATTGATCTGCAGATTCTATGCAGACCTCAGGTTGAGTAATTAAAAAGGAAACATGATGACCAGGAGGACCCTGGTCATCCTTAGGGGAAGAAACGCCCAAGACTTCAGCCTGAGGGATAGATATCAAGTGTAGGGGGAGCAGGAGGTGATCAAAAGTGAGCAGAAATTCACAAGTGCAACAGAGGGTCACTGAAGAAGATCTGATGACGTCAATGATGGTATACGGGGCTCCATCAGATAACGTCGAAGTCATATTATTTTCTGAATCAGACTCAGAGATTGACCAAGACGAACCTCTAAAGATACCTAAACCAAAGCCTGAATCCCCACAAAGATCATCTTCATCATTTGACTTTCTGAACTCACCAACCCACTACCCCAAAAATAGATATTATCAGCCTTAAAATCACCTACCCCTCCTCCTGTCCAACAGCCTACTACTGAGCCTATCACCACCCCACAAGTCCAAAAATCGTTCACCCAATCCACTGAACCTTCAGGGGCTCGAGCTATCGATTGCTTTCAAGGGCTTCCCGAGCCATCCCTCAGATATAACAGAATGGACCTGGACTGGGTCACATGTTTCTCAAAGGGCAAAGCGCATACCCTTCCTGTAAGGTCCACCCTCTACGGATCTATCAAGGCGTGACTGCGTCAAACGAGTGTGGAATCCTCGTTTAACGTTAACGGATCAAACCCGAAACACACACATGGGAACACAGAGCCAAACATGATACTAGTCGATAGAATATCAACCCCACAAGGTGTATCGCTCCTTTGATCGCTTTGATACTCTCTAAATCGTCTGGAATGCTGATCTGAAAGTTCTAATGAATTTGCAAAAACAAGTTCATGATGTAAACCTTAAGTTCGTGCATGGCCCAAGCTCACGAACTTATAAGTTCAAGCCCATGCATTTAAGTTCGTATGAAGTTATCAGGGCTAAGTTTATACGAACTTATAAACCAAAAGTTCGTACCCTATGAACTTATCTTCATAAGTTCATCCCTCATGAAGTTATCACCATAAGTTCATGCCTCATGAACTTATCACCATAAGTTTAAGCCTCATGAACTTATCCTCATAAGTTCATGCCTCATGAACTTATCCCCATAAGTTCATGTTTCATGAACTTATCTAGAAATCATGAACTTAATATACAAATATGAACACAATACACAATCATGAACTTAAGACATAAATATGAACACACACTTATGACTTGTATTAATAAGGCCCTATCTATTACGAAAGACTATCAAATACAAAACTAGACTATTGTCGTCACACTAGGTGTACCAACAGACACCCCCTTGATGATAGCTTCTAGTTGATTTCATTTTTCTATAGTTCTAGGCCTTATTTAAATTGCTACCTGCATGCAATCCTTGTTCAATACAAATTCTGACCAATATCTGGTATTTCCTGCCTTCATGAAAGAAGATCAGCTGTCCATGAAGCTTCTGCATGTCTCCCAGAGATAGGTTCACAAGATGCAAGGGATCGTAAACCTACAAAATAATTTTCTCATTTTCATCTTCCATTACTGCTTCAGCTGTCTCGTTGTTCGCATACCAGCACTTCAAGTTTCTCAGAAAATCCTATGGCATAGACTTCAACGAAACTCTTTTTAAGCATTTAACTTGTTTGTAGACCATTTTAGACCATGGTCTACTAGTTTGCGGATCTATTCTTGACTCATCCATAAACCTTTTACCAGATCTTGGTTTCAGCCTTTCAAACCTTCCAGACCGACCATCCCTTCTAATAAGCTTTGCAACAACTTCAACGTAAGGGTCGTCTCCTTGGTTGATGAGCTCCTTCCAAGCTAACTCTTTACTTCACATTTAGGCAACGAGCTGAAGTCTATCAATCTTCTTCTCAAATGCTGAGCCCATCTCTTCTCTTTAGGATGAAAAGCTGCAGTTCTCTATCAAAGAACCCGCTTAATATTCCACCTGATAAATTTCCTGGACTTGGCAATTTCATCTTCTTCTTCATAGCCAAGTCCGTCTTCTTTTCTTGTTCCCTGAACCACCATCTCCTTTTCTCTTCTTTGGTAAGGTCCCTATCAGGCACCTCAGACTCTGATTCATCATTTAATGCAGATTTAAGCATATCTATGTCTATCACATTCTGATCATAATTCACGTATTGTTCCATGACGGGTTTCCTGTATACAAGATTTTCATTCACATCATCATCTTCATCTAAGATTACTTCATCATCGGAATGCCAGTTAGGTACATCTTCAGGATTGAATTCTCCTTCCTCGAGATCCTCCTGATCTAAGTAATCTTCAAAATGAAACTTTAACTCTTCCTCTCTAATCCTACCAAGGCTCCAATCATCTCTTCTTCTATTACTTCTGTCGCTTTTGAAGCCTTGCCTTTTCCTTTATAAGCCCCTGATGATCCAGACTTCCCATGAATATCAGCTTGTTGAGAAGATTTTTGTAAGGAAAGATCTGCCAGCTCACTGTCTTTTTGAGCACTGGGGTCATCTCCCTCTCACTATGCCTCAAGGTATCTTCTTTGCAACTCTCCCCCTGAGCTGCACGATCTTCAACACTTTCTCCAACATAGCCTCAAGGGTTGCAATCTTTTGTTGTTGGTCAGCCACTATTTGATCTAACTTTGCATTATGATGTTGAAGCTCGAGAACTGCCCTTGTCAGTTGAAGTATTTGAACCGTCTGATCATCAACTTGAGCTTTAGGTTGAAGAAGACTTTGGCTGTCGGACGATGTTGATGTGGATGGAGCAGTTGTAGTGGTTTCTGGTGGTGCTGTTGTTGATGTGGAGGGCATTAATTGATCTATTCTTTATCGTTTCTCCTTTTGATGTCTTTCAACCAAAGCCTCTTTGTCAAGCTCGTATTCTTCATCAGCTTTATCATCTTCATCTCTGAGATGCAATGATTGTTGTTGTTCAGTCTGTGGTAGCACAACTATTTTAGAACGGTAACGACCAAGAGTCGTTGAGGGTTTTGCAGCCTCCCTGAGATCTCTGGCTGTGTCTCACTCTGTATCAAACTCAGTCTCAACAGCCGTAGCAGATTCTTCCGGCTGATAATTTTCAATGTCCTCAAAAATGTTGCCCGGGGCTTAAGGGGGTTGAAGGATATCTTCAATTACTTCTTCATCAATTTCTTGTTGAGCTGCTCCCCCGTGAGAAAAATGTCTTCTAATGCCTCTTGTCTTTGATCAGTTCGAACGATCGAAGACGCCACTGCAGCCTGTGCTGGAATCGGTTATCGGTGTGCTGGTGCAGCTGCTTCTTGTTGGTCATTGTCCAGCCATCCATCTCTGGCTGGAGCAACGTAATCAGGATCGAGCAGAGCTCCAAACAGTGTAGTAAGCTGCGGTCAAACGTTCTCAGCCCTTCTCTGGCCATGACTCTGACAGGCAGCAAAAATTCTCTTGTCAATACCTACTACAACAACCACCACAAGTGAAGGTGGCAAATCCGGCAAGCAGTGATGGATTATCATCATCATAAAACGTGTATACAACAAGAATCTCTCTTTACTGGGCACCGTTATTTGCAGCATAAACTCGGCGAAAAAGAAGCTTGAAAACTGTACGACTTGTTGAATACTAGTGAGATAATCCTTAACTGTAGCTTGAATGCCATCACGTCAAAACCTTCCTTCTTAGGGGCTAGACACACTAGTAGTAAGTGCATCAGATATCTCCATTGCCCTATCAAGCACACACTTGACATATGAGGCCTTGTTCAGATCATTTGCATAGCTCATTCGCTTAAAAGCTCCTTGTCTTAGAGGAGTTGGAAAATGGATTGGATCGTTCTCCTATGCCTCAGTTCCCAAATGCATAATTGTTCTCAAATCTTCAACTGAGAAAGCAATTGCCTGGCCGATTACTATCACCCTGAGTACTAGGGGTATCACTAAGCTATCCAGATGTAGCGTACTCCAGAACTGACGAATATAATGTTTCATCAGAGTCGGGCTGTGAGTCAACGCATACACTACCCGAGATCGCGTCAAAAATTCCAGAATTTCACGATATTGGCCTGCCTCTGGTGCTTGCATATCAATGCTCACCACCATATTGTGCATACTGACAAAAGCACGCTCTACCAATCCTGCACATGCAATAAACAGTTAAAATTTGAAAAACTGAATTGTTGAAAATAAATAAGTTCGCACGAACTTAGGTAGGTTCGTACGAACTTATGACCATATGAACTTAAAGATAAGTTCACACGAACTTAGTGTGGCTAAGTTCGTACGAACTTGTTGATATCTATACTACTTAATAAAGCATTTAGCTTTTTACTGTTTATGATGCATAAGGTACAACTACCTAAAGCTGCTTTCTTGAATTTTACGACACACCCACTTTCAAAGGATGAGGTATAATTCTATTATGCATGCAATTTCAAATTTGAAGTTAGCTTTTGAATTTTGAAAAGTTGTGCGCAGTCTTGGAAATCGTAAGGACTCTTCACTTTTTAAAAAGAGGTGCAGCAGCTAATTGAAAAGACAAAGACCGACTTTTGAAATTACTCAAAATTACTCCCCAAATCAGAGTTCCTCCTACCGGCTTTTCCACAGTGTTGAACCCTAGATTTTAACAGTCGCCGCTCATGGACATGAAGACGGCTTCACTTCACCATCGCAGCAACGTTTCCGTTCCAAGTCCATCCACATATCCAAACACATCCCCTACTAATTACTTCATGTCCCGTTCTATCAAACGTCGCCGTTTTACAAATCACCATAGGCATTATTTTACTTTTCTTGAAAAGAAACCAGAAAAAAGTAGAAGAAGGATCAATCGATAACATCAGTTGTGATCGAACAATTTCTTGTGCGAGAATCAGAAAAAGAAGATATAAAAAGATGTGTGATCGAACAGCGAATATCAGGTAATAACCAACCATTTCTCCTTCTAATTCCTTGATATCATGAATCTGAGAAATGCATTTGCCCACTTATGGATTCTATTTCTTCTCTTTTCTGGTTTTTTTCTAGGGTAAAACTTTCTTTTAAGTTGCAGTTACAAACGATCGATTACTTATTGTCTGCTAAAAATGGATGTGATATAGTGATTTTCTTGGTTAATTTGTTTACCCCTGTAGAAGTTTTTATTCTATTTTAGTATTTTTATCTTGTTATTGCTCCTCTAATTACAATGTTCGTGTGTTTTGTGTTTGGTATTTGTATTCTGCTTTCTAATCAACGTGGCTTGTTGTTGTGTTCAACCATGGATATGTCTGGGCATCTTTTGTTTCTACAGGTTGTGCTACTTATACTCACCTATTGATCTTTTTTGCAATGTTTCTTTTTCAGGTTTCATCCATATTAATGTATGTATCAATCATCTTAAACTATATCAGAGAATCAATTAAAATCTCAAATTACAAATAATCAAATCTATGCTAATAATTCAACACAAACAGAGTGATTTCTACAATTCTAATATAAATTTTATTGACAAAGGCCTCAACTCATTCTTTTAATGCTTGAAAATTTTTATTGCTCAACAATTTATCAGTAGATCTACTTAACAGTCAAAAAGAATTTGTTGAGACTTCTATACTCTGTTGATACACACTTTGTCACTTTTACTATTTGTATCATGTTTGTTGTTGCTTCTATACTCTTGCCATGTATTCTGTTGGCTATATATTTATAGAGGTTTGTATACTTTTACTGAGCTTAAAAACTGGGTTCTAGCTTGGCTTTATTATTAGATTATGCATAAGATTAACGTTTGTATCATGTTTACAGAAACCTGGTGGAATCATTGCTCTACTTGATGGAGAGGTAATGCATGTTTGTTACATCTTATATGTAAGAATGTTGTTTAATTGCTTTGGGTTTTTTTCGGGCTTTCAAGTTCATCTCAACTCTCAGTAATATAAAGGAACCTATAATGATTAACTATATGATGAATTTAAATTTTAATCCACAAACCACACTCTATAGTAGCAGTAGCTTGCTTCAATCACAAAATTTAATCCATTGCAGTCAGTTTTGACAGATATGTGATTAATTATATCTTTTTATGCTTGATATTTTATCCTTATGATTTTTGTAGAGATTCCAGTAAACAAGTATATCTTGGTAAGTAATTTTGATGACCACTTAGCCATGGATTTCTTTTGTTTTTTTTTTATCGCAATTTAGTTTTAATATGATTCTGTTAGTTGGCATTGGTGAGTAACTTAATTGATTGTTCTGTTGAAATGCTTTAAACATGGTGTTGTTCGAGTCTGAGGTAAGTATAACGATCTTTCTTTTAGTTCTCTTGTTTGGATCTTTTATTACTCTTTGAGTTTTAAAGCATTTATGTTAATGTATGATTTTGTTTTTTTATTATATGATCAGAATAAGTCAAATCCAAAAATCTAATTGTTGACTGTGATTGAGAAGGCAATTATCAAATCACTGAATGGAGTTGCTTTTGTCAATAGAGGGTGAGTTGTGTGAGTATTTTATAATGTATTACCATGCCTGGGTCATTTTTTGATTCCCAATCGACAAAAATTTTCAGATTTTTTGTATGTGTTGTGAATATGTCTTTGTGTTTAATTAACATTCATGGTTTGGGGATTAAAATGAAGTAATGCATGTCACTTTATGAGATCAAATTCAACATCTGCAGATCGTATTTGTGGAAAAGTTATCATTGAATGTAATTAAAATTGAGGTTAAATTTTAAAGTCAGATTGTCCGTTCTCTTTCTTTTTCTTTTTCTTTTATCAGATTGTTCTCATCATTGTAGATTTGTTATATTCAAGTGCTGATACGAAGCTTCAATTTTGTTCCGAAAAAGTAAATTTCATTATTTTTTTGTGCTAAAATTGAAGTTCAATTGTTACAGATTTTTTGCTACCATTATATCTTCTGTTCTAACTTAATTTGGTTCCAGAAACACGTTATGAACGATCTATTGGACCTAATGCATAGGTCCTCATTACTGCACGTAAGAGTTATCATTGCCCTATGGTTTTGTTCCAGACATCTATCATCGGACTAGAAGCAGTCCGTATACACTACATTTAGTGATTAATTGTAGGTATTAGCCATTTGAGAATTGAATCCCATTATATATATAAAACTCAAAACTTATATTTAGTTTCTGCATTTGCGTGTTTATTTCTGTTTGAGTCTGAGCATGAAGGCCAATAATGGCCCTTGGCGTTGGCCTATAATTCTATGTTGTTTATTCATCATATAGATGCTAAAATCGCCAATTATCCTTTTGATTTCCTTGCTGCATGAACTGAAAAGCAGAAAGTTAATGTTGTGAGTGTGCAATATGTGTCTGTCTACATATGTTGGACAGTTTAAGTCTTGTAACAGTAGGCCTTTTCCAGCCCAAGACCATAGTTAGTTAATATATAACCTAAGGATTTTGTGTGTTTATGCATGCATTTGTTACGTGCTAAATTGAGAATATTAACAATTCAAAAGTTTAATTCCAAATTTTATCGAATAACTCTAAAGCTTGAATATGCTTCTGCAAACAAATTTATATATGTTCTAGAGTATTGAAATCATTAAAATTGATTAACAATTAGTGTTGTAAACATGTAATCTTGAAGTATAGTTCATTCATCTAGTGATTTATTGGTTAATTGAAGGTATTAGCCATTTGAGAATTGAATTCCATGATATATATAAAACTCATAAAATTAAATTTAGTTTTGCCATTTGCATGTTTATTTCTGTTCGAGTCCGAGCATGAAGACCATCAAAATTGGTCAAAATGATTCATTAATAAGGAGTTGGTTGTTTTAGTAACCATTTTTGAAGTCCATTGGCCAAATTAGATAGGAAGAAAAAGTATATTGCTATTTATTTCAGTTTTCCACCAAGAAAACTTGGCTTGATAACCTGGAAGAAAGAGTTCTTCTGAGTTAAATTTCTTATCTAAGGGTGGTGACCCATGCAACTGTTTATAGCATAATGGAATTTGTTCTGTTCTACAAAAGTTATGGTAAGCAATAGGTAGGAAAGTTTCAAGGTGTTCATTAATTAAAATAGCAACAATTCTGTTATGTGTGAATCTGGCAAGCTTTTGAAGAGGATTTTCTTGAGGATTGTCACTTGTTTCATCCAGGGCCACAGGTAAACCACTTCCCTCACAAAACTTGATTATGTCGTCTTCATCATTTACGGGTTCCTGAAATTTGGCCAGTTGATAGTGTAAGTAGATTACGATAATAAACACATGCATCACGAAAAAGATTCTTTATCATGAAGCTTTAGGCAACATAATAGGAATAGAGATCCACCTAGAAAACAATATTCCATTTGCTATAGATTATAGCACAATATAGTGCAGTGTACAATTTTTCACAATACAGCCAAACTGAAGAGCTTTGTCAAACGACCATTTTCGGTCTGCATCAGCACGAAGTTGAATATAGAAACCAACCCTTTTCCTTATTTCTTGTATTTCTGTCACATCTTTAATGGGATTGATTGGCCCTACATGCCACCTGTGAGCATACTCATAATGAGAATCAGTTATTAATATATTCATAATACCAGAATGAGAAACAACTTTTTTGTTCACTTTTAGTTTGATTGCAGTAAAACTACATAATCGTTCAAATAAACTAAAAGCAAATCAATAGAAATCGATTGTTAGGAAATGATAAACAGAGGGAAATTAAATAACAAAACCAATACATACCTTTAAATTGATACAAATCGTTGTACTCCACTATGACAAATCGTAGTACTCTGGTCACTTTAGGTAGAAGATTTCTTAACCACCTCAATTAATTTATTACAAAACACTTTCATAAGATTTCACTTTTTGTAGTAGTGATCGTAATTTTTTAAACCAACTTTCTTCAGTAATCGGATGGCGGATTGTTTTCTGTCAAAATTCCATAGATAACAATTTTATTTTTTAGGCAGTTAATCTTAATTTTTGACATTTTAAGTTTTTGATTTTTTTAGATTAGGGTCGATTCTAGAACCGAGCTCATCTCCAGTTATTACAATGTTATTTTATATAAGACGGAACATATGTTATCAATATCATGATACCTTTTGAGTTCATTTTTCTTTTATTCGCGATTAGAATTCTGTGGTTTAAAAAACTGATATTTTTATTTGGTTTATTGCTTCGTTTGGAAATTAACAATTTGGCTCTAGACCAGATAAGCTGGTTTCATAAGTTTGTATTTATCGATTTCAATATTTCAGTCATGATTCAATTTCTTCAACCTAGCTAGCCAAACAAAACACTTTGTGAAAATACTCACTATTCTAATCTTTCTATCCCACTACTCATTACCCAATTAATTTTAGAGATTGAAAGTGAGAAGAGGGAGAAAGAGAGAGCACAAGCCGAGTGGCGAGGGGACCCCTAACCGAGAAGGGTTTTAGCGGGGCTGCCGCTGCTTTGCATCAGCTTTTTGTCTATTGGTAAATGGTTTATTTTATTCAATATTGTCTCCATGATCTTTAGCTAAATAAAATGGTTGCAAAAAGGTTGATTTGTTGCTATTTCACTGATTTTCTGTCCTTATTTTGTTTTGACTTGGTTTGTGTTAACGTTTTTCTTTGGGGCTACCCATATTCGGAGTGGGTTACTGCTTTGGTGTTGATACAAGTTGTTATATTGCAGGTTGATTGATTTACTACACGAAACCAAAGGCCAATGAACAAGTTGATGAAATGGTTGTAGCAGCTGCTTAAGTAGTTAGTGCCATTATAATGGATGATCAACACATGTTATTATTCGTCATCATTGTTTTGCAAAGATACAGTACTTGCATATTTAATTTATGGTTCTAAATATGTTTGTTTCTTTCAAATTATCAAATAAATATAACACCCATATTTACTAAACCAAATTCTGTGGTTTAAAAAACTGATATTTTTATTTGGTTTATTGCTTCGTTTGGAAATTAACAATTTGGCTCTAGACCAGATAAGCTGGTTTCATAAGTTTGTATTTATTTCCATATTTCAGTCATGATTCAATTTCTTCAACCTAGCTAGCCAAATAAAACACTTTGTGAAAATACTCACTATTCTAATCTTTCTATCCCAATACTCCTTACCCAATTAATCTTAGAGATTGAAAGTGAGAAGAGGGAGAAAGAGAGAGCACAAGCCGAGTGGCGAGGGGACCCCAGACCGAGAAGGGTTTTAGCGGGGCTGCCGCCGCTTTGCTTCAGCTTTTTGTCTATTGGTAAATGGTTTATTTTATTCAATATTGTCTCCATGGTCTTTAGCTAAATAAAATGGTTGCAAAAAGGTTGATTTGTTGCTATTTTACTAAGTGGGTTACTGCTTTGGCGTAGATACAAGTTGTTATATTGCAGGTTGATTGATTTACGACACGAAACCAAAGGCCAATGAACAAGTTGATGAAATGGTTGTAGCAGCTGCTTAAGTAGTTAGTGCCATTGTAATGGATGATCAACACATGTTATTATTCGTCATCATTGTTTTGCACAGATACAGTACTTGCATATTTAATTTATGGTTCTAAATATGTTTGTTTCTTTCAAATTATCAAATAAATATAACACGCATATTTACTAATCCTCTGTGCTATTTTTTATATCATTTTTATCATTTAATTTCTTTAACAATGTTTGCTTCACAAATATGATTTAGTTATTGAGTAATTACAATACCGGTACTGAAATTTTATAACCCTTTAAAAAAATTTGTTCTTTTTGAGATTGTGATATTTGCATATATAAACCTAAACTATTGTGATGTAAATTGAAAATTTTCTTAAAAAGTGAATAATGCCCAAGTTATTTCATCGCTCCACCGGTGGAAATTCACAACTATTTGAATGAAATTTGTTTGAAAGAAAGAGAATAAACAAGACTTGTTATCTTACTAGATGAAAACATAAATTAAAGACTTTTTAAAATATTCATTGCTCATGAGGTAGGCGTTATATATTATATTATTATATTAAAGTTTGATTAAAACTAAAAGTCTTAATTATTACTAAGATATATACATACACATACGGCCGTATATGAGACATACAACCCTACGAAGGGGTAGGTAACATTTGTAATTTATTTGTTGAACATTAGATTATATATAAGACAAAATATGTAGTAAGATGGTAAACAATATATTTAATTAATTTTTTGAATATTTTTCCACTAGTGACATGTTTGTATGCAAACTTAAGCATTGAAAATAAATTAATAACCAAAATTTACATTCTAATTCCTTTTAATTTTATTCCATGAAACAAACGTCACCTAAATGTTGGATCCACAGAACCTGTGAACAACAACTACCCACAGCTACATATTCGGCTTCGCATGTGGATACGGACGGGTACCAAAGTCTGTTTCTTGCATTTCCAGGACACCAGTCTCCCTCCTAAGAACTGACAACCTCCCGATGTTGACTTTCGGTTCAAGCTGCACCCTCCATAATCCGAGTCTGTGTAAGCTTCCAATTAAAGATCTCCGTCAGCATGATACCAAAGTCCCAGCTTCGGTTTTGACTTCAGGTATCTCAGAATCCCCTTCACAACTTTTATATGCATCTCTTTGGGGTTGGCTTGAAACCTGGCACAAATACAAACAAAAAAAATGATGTCAGGTCAGGAAGCAGTTAAATATATAAGTAACCCGACCATGGCCTGATATAATGTCGGATCCACATCAGTATCACTATCGGTACCCAGTACGATATTGTGATTGACTTGAATTGGAGAGCTGAAATGTGCTATGAGCTTTGTTCCTTTCGTCTCGAAGCGCTCTAGCATCTCATAGACATACTTTGCCTAATGAATGAACATGCCCTCCTTTCGTTGGTGAACTTGTAACCCTAGAAAGAAATCCAGCTCCCCTATCGCACTCATCTCGAACAATGACTTCATAACCTTCTCAAAATCCTTGCAGATCTATTCATTTGACGACCCAAAGATTATGTCATCCACATAAACTTGTACCAGTAAGAAATCATTCTCTTTCCTCTTAATGAAAAGTGTACTATCGATACGCCCTCTCTCGAACCCATTTTCCAAGAGATGAGAAGATAGTGTCGCGTACCACACCCCAGGTGCCTGAAGTAACCCATACAGAGCCTTATCCAATTTATACACTCTGTCCAGATACATAGGATCAGTAAACCCTGGCGGTTGCTCGACATACACCAGTTCCTTCACTTTCTCGTACAAGAAGGCACTTTTGACGTCTAGTTCATAAACTTTAAATCATTTGAAGGATGCAAATGCGAAAAACAGTCAGATTGCTTCAAGTCTTGCTACTGGTGCAAACACTTCATTGTAATTAATTCCTTCTTCTTGATTGAAGCCCTTGACTATGAGTCTTGCCTTGTTACGAGTAAGAAAGCCTCGATCATCCTTTTTTTCACTTAAAGACCCATTTGGTCCCTATTGCAACTTCTCCACGAGGCAAAGCCACTAACTCCCAGACTTGCAGTTTCTTGAACTGTGAGAGTTCCTCCTGAATTGCTTCAACCCAATAATTTTCCTTTAGAGCCATTTGAACATTTTTCACCTCAACTTAAGAGATGAAAGATGAGTACAAACAAGTGTGAAATGCCTCAGAATCATTGATCATCGATAACAACATTGTGTTAATATTCACATTACTCCGAGTTCTCCCTCCTGCATTTGGATTCCCAATAATGTCCTCAAGTGGGTGATACTTATGTACTTTCGATGTTTCGACGGAATCGACCTGAAGATTCTTACCCAGATTAGATCCCATTTTGCCTAGTGGTGGTGTGACTTCAGACGGAATATCCTCCTCATGATTACTTTCTTATGAGGCTGGACTGTTTATCTGATTCACATCAATAGGCGACGAAGGTTCTTCATTTATTGGGGACCGTCTTCCGTCGATAGGTTTTCTTCAGATGTCATGGGGATGCTCGAATTGGAAAATACCCTACCCTCTTATCCAGATTAAAGGTTGAGAAGTCATTCTCCAGAGTTCCTGCATCACCACTAAATGGAATGTTAAATGATTAAAACCCAGAGTCATAATGTGTCACACCCTGCCACCTTGGTTGGCAGCGAGTCGTGACGAGTGCGGAAGCGTAACCATAATTATAACGAACGACCACTATATGGACGTTTTCGAAATATTACATCATTAAAATTTAAAAATGTAATAATGTTTTACAGAATGAAAGGAATGAAGTTTGCGTAATACAGAGATTCTAATACATAATTAATGCGTCCAAAAATAATGCAGTCAAATCTGCGTTAGTTTCGAAATATGCATGCGACTCCATGAAATGCGGAAGCTTGAAAAGTTGGTGTATCCGAAGGCACACTTGCCTTAATTACCTGAAAATACATGCTAAAATACGTCAACAAAATTGTTGGTGAGTTCATAGGTTTACACGAAAAGACCCGTTGTATGGACATTATCAGATGCGTTTGAATTTATAAAATCATAAATTCCATCAGATGTATTACATAAACCATCATGTCACCGAAGCTTAATTAGAATGAGTTTTTCCCCGAGCAGTATTCCCATACGTAATACCGTGAGTTGAATATATATGCACCCGCCGTTAGCTAAACCACTAACCCGAGTGGGGGACATGACTCCCAATAGATCTATCCACAATATATTCGCGCTTGCAAACAAATGCAACTAACGATTTCATGATATAAGGGCGGAAATCACATATGTAATACATAATAGAATCGAGAAGTTTTTGTGTCCATATAAAAACGAAGCGTTTATTTCATCCCAAAACATAATAATGTGAAAAATGGGACTATGAAGACTCACCTTGTTGATTTTTGATGATGTTTTTGGATCTGAGTTGAACACTTGATTGTATAGTTGAGACTCGTCCTTATATATTTTACGAGTTCGGGTCAATATCATCATAATACGTGTTTGAGTACTTCGGAATTATTTTTATGTACTTGTGATGTATGAATAATTTTGTGGGATTTTATACGTGAATATCGATTTATGGATATTTATTTCTAAAATGGTTTGCATGCATGCATACTCAAGTATATATGTACATATATATATATATATATATATATATATATATATATATATATATATATATATATATATATATATATATATATATATATATATATATATATATATATATATATATATATATATATATACGAAAATGCATACATATATATACGAGCATGTGCATCATTATGAAAAGGGTATTCATATATTTTGCATGGAAAATTTTCACGAGTATTATGAAAAACCGAATTGTAAATGAAAAATATTATATTTTTGGTAAATATATTTAATTTTTCATGTTTTATAAATTTTTAAGGTGGAAAAATAAAGTATATAAGAAAAACTTACAAAAGTGGAAGAACACTTGAAATCAATATGGTTGGCCGATTTTTCTTTCTTTGAGAGAATAGGTATGTTGGTGTGTTTTTGTGAAATGGGTTTTGTCTTCTATTTATAGAAGAAAAAAGGTTATTAAAAATAATGATAAACTAATTAATATTTAGTGAAATGATGAAAAAAAAGGTGTTTTCGGTTGAGTGTTGGACAAAAAGGTGTGGCCGATTTCATAATTGTTTGTTGCATGTTGTTTATTATTAAAATAATACAAAAGTACAAGCTAGTTGTCCTTTAAAGGACAACTTACTTTTTAGAGTGATAAGTAGTATGAGTTTTCATATTTTATATTAATAAAAGTACAAAAGTGTGCACGAAAAGGTGACAGCATTTATTATTACTGTATATATATATACGTACTTAGAAAATTTTTCTGGGATGTTAAACTCGATTCAAGTGTGAATCGAGTTTTATGTAGTTTAATTCGAGTTTGGTTCAGTTTTGATCGAGTTTTAGGCTTCATCATTCGAGTTTCTTTCTTCATCAATCGAGTTTCTTGCTTCACCAATCGAGTTTCTTGCTTCATCAATCGAGTTTCTTGCTTCGTTATTCGAGTTTACACTTACATGATTCGAGTTTCATGTAATATCATTCGTGTTTATTAATTATATGATTCGAGATTCATATAACTTCATTCGAGTTTATTACATCATCATTCGAGTTCATCACTTACTTAATCGAGTTTCATACAGCATTATTCGAGTTTTATACTTACACGATTCGAGTCTCATGTAATATCATTCGTGTTTATTAATTATATGATTCAAGATTCATATAACTTCATTCGAGTTTATTACATCATCATTCGAGTTCATCACTTACTTAATCGAGTTTCATACAACATTATTCGAGTTTTATACTTACACGATTCGAGTCTCATGTAATATCATTCGAGTTTATTAATTATATGATTCGAGATTCATATAACTTCATTCGAGTTTATTACTTCATTATTCGAGTTTTATATTAGTTTAATTTTTGAGTTTCATACCTTATTTTTAGGCCAGTTGTTACAGTCTCCACCTGTTGAAGGAATTTCGTCCCGAAATTAGCTCGTGTTCTCCTCTGCTTGGACTTTTGAGAACAGCTGGGGGTACTTCTCTCGGAATTGATCTTCGCGTTCCCAAGTAAACTCAGGACCTCGTTTAGAGTTCCATCGGACCTTTATTATTGGAATTCGACTGTGCTTGAGTTTCTTGACTTCTCGGTTCATTATTTCCACCGGTTGCTCAATGAAATTCAACTTATCGTCTATCTCCAGCTCGTCCATGGGTATCACGAGTGATTCATCCGCCAGACATTTCTTAAGATTGGATACGTGGAAGGTATTATGAACGTTACTAAGCTCCGGGGGTAGATCGAGTCTGTAAGCTACCGGGCCAATTCTTCTGGTGATTTTGAATGGCCCGATATAACGAGGATTGAGTTTTCCTCGTTTTCCGAAACGGATTACGCCTTTCCAAGGCGAGACTTTCAGCATCACTTGATCTCCCTCTTGGAATTCCAAATCCTTCCGTCGGATGTCTGCATAACTCTTCTGTCGATCCCGCGCAATCTTCAATCGGTTCCGAATCTGGGCTATCTTCTCTGTAGTTTCCTGGATGATCTCAGGTCCAGTAATCTGACTATCCCCTACTTCAGCCCAACAAAGAGGTGATCGACACTTTCGTCCATAGAGTGCTTCGAATGGGGCGTTCTTAATGCTCGAGTGATAACTGTTGTTATAAGAAAACTCAACTAATGGCAGGTGTCTATCCCAACTTTTTCCAAAGTCGATGACACATGCCCTTAGCATATCTTCCAATGTTTGAATCGTTCTTTCACTCTGACCGTCCGATTGCGGGTGATAGGCTGTACTCATATCCAGACGCGTTCCTAGTGCTTCTTGCAATGATTGCCAGAACCTTGACGTAAATCAGCTGTCTCTGTCTGATATAATGGATACTGGCACCCCATGCCTTGAGACGACCTCCTTAAGATAGGTTCGTGTTAACTTATCCATCTTGTCAGTCTCCTTGATTGGCAGGAAGTGTGCGGTCTTGGTCAGCCGATCCACGTTCACCCAGATGGTGTCATAACCTCCAGAAGTCTTTGGCAACTTAGTGATAAAATCCATGGTGATATTTTCCCACTTCCATTGGGGTATCTCTGGCTGGACTAGCAATCCTGATGGCCTTTGATGCTCAGCCTTAACTTTTAAACACGTTAAGCACTTGCTGACATAAGTAGCAATGTCAGCCTTCATGTTTGGCCACCAGTATGATCCCTTCAAATCGTGATACATCTTGTCCGACCCTGGATGAATAGCATATCTTGTTTTGTGCCCTTCATCCATGACCAGTTTCCTTACGCCTCCAAATTTCGGTAACCAAATTCTGCCTATGTAGTATCGACATCCATCTGACTTAATTTCAAACTGCTTATCCATGCCTCTCAATGCTTCATTCAGCAGATTATCCTCCTTGACTGCCTCTTCTTGTGCCTCTCGGACTTGAGAGTTTAGGTTTGACTGTATAGTCATGACCAAAGCTCGGACTCTCAATGGCTTAACCCGTTCCTTTCGGCTTAGGGCGTCAGCTACGACATTTGCTTTTCCTGGATGGTAGCGAATCTCGCAGTCATAGTCGCTAAGAAGTTCCACCCAACGTCGTTGCCTCATATTTAACTCTTTCTGATTCAGAATATGCTGGAGGCTTTTATGGTCCGTGAACACCGTGCACTTGGTTCCATACAAATAGTGCCTCCATATTTTGAGAGCAAACACCACTGCTCCCAGTTCCAGGTCATGAGTCGTATAGTTTACCTCGTGAATCTTGAGCTGTCGCGATGCATAGGCGATGACCTTGTCCCTTTGCATGAGCACACAACCTAATCCGTTGTGCGAGGCATCACAGTAGACTACAAAATTTTCAGTCCCTTCGGGTAGGGACAGAATTGGTGCACTACACAACCTCTGCTTAAGCAGCTGAAACGCCTTTTCCTGCTCTTCACCCCAGACGTATTTCACATCCTTACGGGTCAACTCCGTTAAGGAACCCGCTATCTTCGAGAAGTTCTCAATGAATCGCCTATAACAACCGGCAAGTCCTAGAAATTGGCGGACTTCTGTGGGGGTTCTAGGGATTGCCCAGTTCTTTATGGCCTCGATCTTTGATGGGTCAACCTGAATTCCCTGACTGTTGATCACATGCCCAAGGAATTTTACTTCTCGCAACCAAAATTCACATTTTGAAATTTTGGCGTATAGCTGCTCTTTCTCTAATAACTCCAAGATCAACTTGAGATGTTGTTCATGCTCTTCTTTACTTCTGGAATAGATTAGGATATCATCTATGAACACTATTACAAATTTATCCAGATATGGTTTACACACCCGATTCATGAGGTCCATAAATACGGCTGGTGCGTTGGTTAAACCGAATGGCATCACCTGGAATTCGTAATGTCCATAACGAGTTCTGAATGCCGTCTTGGGGATATATTCTTCCCGAACTTTTACTTGATGATAACCGGAGCGCAGATCAATCTTTGAGTAGAAGCTAGATCCCTGTAGCTGGTCGAACAGGTCATCAATCCTAGGGAGAGGGTAGCGGTTCTTTACCGTTAACTTGTTTAGCTCTCGGTAGTCTATGCACTTTCGGAAGGATCCGTCTTTCTTTTTAACGAACAAAACCGGAGCTCCCCAAGGAGAGGAACTTGGTCGAATGAATCCTTTATCCATCAATTCTTGCAATTGACTGGATAGTTCTTGCATCTCAGAAGGTGCGAGCCTATATGGGGCTCTTGCGACCGGTGCAGCTCCTGGCACTAAGTCGATTTGAAATTCTACTTGCCTAGCTGGAGGAAGCCCAGGCAAGTCTTCCGGGAATACCTTCGGGTAGTCACGTACTACTGGAATATCCTCAAGTCGTTTTTCCTTCGACTCTTTTTCTACGATCTGGACCAACACTGCATGACAACCCTTCCTAAGACATTTTAATGTTCTTAGGCCGGATATGACATTCAATTGTCGGTTCTTCTTTTCCCCCTGGACCGTGAGGACTTTCTTCTTACTGAGTGGTATTCGCACCACTTTCTTACCACACAAAATCTCAGCCTGGTTATGTGACAACCAGTCCATACCAATCACCACATCAAAACTTCCGAGTTCTATAGGCATTAAGTCTATCTTAAAGAAGTGATCCGCTAGTTTTAGTGTGCATTCCTTAATGATACTACTTGCCTTTATTATTTTGCCATCCGCCAGTTCTACTGTATATGAGTTGTCTAAGGGAAGAGTAGTAACATTCAACTGCTGGCTAAACTTATCAATTAATAAAGCTCCTATCAGCCCCAGTATCAAAGAGTACGTAAGCGTAAATATCGTTTAGGAGAAACGTACCTGATACCACGTGGGGGTCCTGACGAGCGTCTCCCGCTCCCAACACAAATACTCTCCCTTGAGCTCCTCCTTCGTTCCTCAATTTCGGACACTCACTCTTGACGTGTCCCGTTGCGCCACATTCGAAACAGCCCCTCGGGTTGCTACCACTGACACCCGGGGTTCCGGATCTACAATCTTTGGCCATATGGCCCAAACGTTTGCATTTTCCGCAATGGGTTGGACAGGGGCCAGGGTTGTGGTGGAAGGTGCAT
>JAANYP010002401.1:0-25486 GCA_020465985.1 Centrapalus pauciflorus | reverse complement strand
TGCTTGTGATCTATCACTGGCATGAATACCAGAAGTAGAAACGTCTGGGCCCCTCTGTTCTTAGTTCTGGGGACTTCCAGCTTGTGTTTGCACACTTGCTGTTGCCATGGGCGTGGTCTTACTGATGTTGGCACTGTCCTGTGCCTCTTGTGCAGAGACAGCAGTAGTGCCAGCCACAGAACCCATATGAACAGTCTCTGGTGAGATGTTCACCTCCTGAGTGAGGATGGGAGTGTCCTCAATGTGTTCCCTTTGGATATTCCGTGCAGAAGTGTCCTCCTGCACAAGGTTATATGGCTCTTCTCTGAGGGCTGAGGAGGAAGGAGCTCCTGGTCCTCTTTTCCTTTTATATAGAAATTTTAGTGTGGATCTTGGCTGATGAAAAGGAGCAGAAGGAATTTGTGTATCATGAGGAGGGGGTTGGGGTCCTGGGGGTGTAGCAGTGATGATAGGCTGAGCCTGCTCAGGACCCTCTCCTCTGTTTCTTGGAATGATGTTCATCATTGCAGAAGGCAATGGAACATCTACACTCAAAAAATTGGCACTTTGTTTTAAAAGTCTTTTGATGGAAGATAGTGAGTGCCTGTGGGAAACATGTATCCTCTTATGTAAATAAGAAGTGGTGCAAGTGTGTGCAATTATTTCTGCCAAAAATCTAGGATACATTAAAAACTTCCCATTCTTTAGGGAATGATGCCTTAACATCCCCTGAAAAATCATATTTGAGAAATTGAACCGTTGGCCCGTTGAAAAGCACACTAAGGCAGTGGCAATGTCGGAAGAAAATTCTGACCAACCGGTTCTTTTGGGGCTTATACACTGCTGAATAATATGCACAAGATATTTCCATTTAGGTGAAAAGTGTGCTTTCAAGAAAGTAAAGGAATCAGCAGGACCCCTATATCCAATATTGTAAAGACCAGTATGTAAAGCATCAAGGGTTAGGTCTGTTATACATGTGGCATCTTGAAGATGCAAATGGTGTCGAATGGATTCCTCAGTGATGGTGATGGGAGTGCCATCAATTTTGGAAAGTATAGAAGGAACTCCATTGATGGTCTGGACAGAGGCACGGTTCCAGAACTGCTCAATATGGGATATGTATATTGTAGGATTGATATTGAGGGCATGATGAATATGGGAGTGCCTTAGAAAATCCATCATGTCATGGAACGACTGTAGTTCAGAGTGTTTTAGAGAGTATGGAAGGCAATTGTGTTCTTTGACAAACTCCATTGAAGATTGAACGGAGGTTTTAGGGTTGCAAAGAATAGTGTGTGAATCGTTCAGAGAGAAAAGAAAGGTCGTGGAAGGAAAGTTTGTAACTGGTAGTTACAACTGAACGAAACTGGGACCTTTAAAGGTTTTGAAAAAGGTTGGGTCCCGCGCACACACATTTGAAATTACCGAAATACCCTGCACACTTTGACAGATCAAGTGAATAACTAACAGTTCGAGAAAATGAACTAGCAGCTTGAGAAAATACTCAAGCTGTTAGTTAAAACTTAGGCATCTTTTAATGAAACAGTGACTCCCCCTTAAATAAGCATATAAAGTTGATAATAATGAAGACAAGTTAATCCATGTTTACCATACCAATGTTTGATACTAGGAAAATGAACCTTCCTACATCAAAAGGTTTTGTAAATAGATCAGCTAACTGATCATCAGTATGTATTTTGGTAACTTGTATTAACTTCTTCTCATTACAATCCCTTATAAAGTGAAATCTGATTTCTATATGCTTGGTTTTTGGGAATTTCACTGGGTTTGCACAATGCTGATTGCACTTGAATTGTCAATATAAATAGGAGTGGATAAGAAGTTCATACCATAGTCTCTCAATTGATTTTGAATCCACATTACCTGTGAGCAGCAGCTTGCAGCTGCTACATATTCTGCTTCAGTAGAGGATGTGGAAACAGTTGTCTGCTTTTTGCATTGCCAAGAGACCAGTCTTGCTCCTAAGTATTGACATCCACCAGTTGTGGATTTTCTGTCAATGTTGCATCCACCATAGTCACTGTCAGAGTAGGCTGTTAAGGTAAGAGGAGAGTCTTTAGGATACCAGAGGCCTAAATGAGGTTGGCCTTTTAGGTATCTAAAGATTCTCTTAACAGCAACCAAATGAGAATCCTTTGGAGAGCATTGAAACCTAGCACACACACAGACAGCAAAAATAATATCAGGTCTAGAAGATGTTAGATACATAAGTGATCCTATTAGAGATCTGTATAAATGAATGTCCACATCTATGCCATCTTTGTCTGTATGGAGCTGCTTGTCAGGATCCATTGGAGTGCTTGCAACTTTGGTGTCTTGATACCCAAACTTTTCCAGTATGTCTTTAACATACTTTGATTGACTTATGAAGAGACCAGTGGGTTTCTGCTTGACCTGCAATCCTAGAAAAAAAGTGAGTTCTCCCATTGAACTCATTTGGAACTTTTTGTGCATTAAAGCTTCAAACTCTTTGCACAAACAATCATTTGTTGAGCCAAAGATGATGTCATCAACATAGATTTGGACAAGCAGAATCTCAGCTTTGATGGACTTAGTGAAAATGGTTTTGTCCAGAGTTCCTCTCTTAAACCCATTTTGTAGAAGGTATGATGACAGAGTGTCATACCATGCTCTTGGCGCTTGATGGAGACAATAGAGAGTCTTGTCTAACTTGTAGACCCTGTCTGGATACTTGTAGTCCTCAAAACCAGGAGGCTGACATACATAGACCTCCTCTTCAATTGTCCCATAGAGAAAAGCATACTTCACATCCATTTGATACACTTTAAAACCTTTGAAGCTTGCATAGGCCAAAAATAGTCTGATGGCTTCAATTCTTGCCACTGGAGCAAATACATCATCATAATCTATGCCTTTTTCTTGAGTGTACCCTTGAGCTACTAGCCTTGCTTTATTCTTGATGACTATCCCTCTCTCATCTTTCTTGTTTCTGAATACCCATCTTGTACCAATTGCTCTCTTTCCTTTAGGAAGATCAACCAGTGTCCATACATTCTGAATCTTGAACTGTAGAAGCTCTTCTTGCATTGCTTCAATCCAGGATGAATTTTTCAATGCTTCTGATGCCTTTTTAGGTTCCAGTTGAGACATGAAACAGGCATGTTCAAAAGCAGCTAGACTGAATTCAGGAACTGCTTGTTCAGCAGCAGCAGTCTCATTATGAACCATCTTCCTTGTTTGTACAGGAGTACTTCGATCACCCAATATTTGATTGAGAGGATGATACTTGTGAACTCTGAGTGTAGGCTCTCTCTCTGTTGGAAAAGAAGATCCAAGATTTGTATCATCTCTATCAGGACCAGTGAATGGTTCAGCTTCTGGAGCAGCTTGACTTGAATCTGGGACTGTTTCCCATTGGGGTGGAGCTGTTCTCTTAGGACTTGGGAGTGGCACTTCAGTGTCTGGATTTGTATCATGTTGAGCATTCAGGACCCCTGGAGGATCACAAGACAGAAGTGGTATAGTGGTGTATTCATCCCAATTGGTTGGATCTGCAGCAGTTTGAAACTTTGTGCCAACAGCTTGAGAATTTGTATTGGCAGCATGAGAGTTTGTGTTGGCAGCTTCAGACCTGTTTACATCAGTTTCTGCAGTATACTCAAGAAAGCTCAGAGAATTTGTTAGTGAATCTAAATCAAACAACCAATCAGGACCAGTGCCTTTGACATTTGCAGTATTTTCATTAAATTCAACATTGGCACTTTCTTCAATGGTTTTAGACACACTGTTATATACTCTATAGGCTTTGCTTTGAATTGAGTATCCTACAAAAAATCCGTCTTCAGCCTTACTTTCAAACTTCCCTAAGTGAGTCTTAGTATGAAGAATAGTACATGGACATCCAAAAGGCTTGAAGAAAGCTATTAGGGGACTTCTGTTGTGGAATAACTCATAGGGAGTTTTTCCTTGAGATTGAACAACTTGAACCCTATTCAGAACATAACAGGCTGTATTGACAGCTTCTGCCCAGAAAGTCATTGGCAGTTTTGAATCAGCTAACATTATTCTAGCAGCCTCAATTAATGTTCTGTTCTTTCTTTCAGCTACACCATTTTGCTGTGGTGTTCTTGGTGCACTATATTGTCTAGCAATACCTTTGGACTCACAGAAACTGTTTAGAATGTGATTTTTAAATTCAGTTCCATTGTCTGATCTTATCACCTTAACGTTTGAGTTGGATTGGTTTTCTATCTTAAGGATAAAAGACTTAACTAGCTCAGCAGTTTCATCTTTAGACCTAAGAAAGTAAACCCAAGTAAATCTGGTGAAATCATCAATAATAACTAAACAGTAAGCCCTTTTATTCAAACTCAAAACAGATGTTGGACCAAATAGATCCATATGAATCAGCTGAAGAGCAGATGAGATTGAATTTACTTCTTTGGCCTTATGAGAAGTTTTGTGTTGCTTGCCTTTAAGACATGCTACACAATGATCATCATATATGAACTCCTTTTGTGGTAAGCCTCTTACCAGATTCTTTTTTACTAAAACATTCATGGACTTGAAGTTCATGTGACACATCCTTCTATGCCAAAGAGCAGACTCATTTGATGATGCTTTGGATATCAAACAGCTTAGAGTATTTGATTTGGATAAAAGATCTGTGTCCAAACAGTAGACATTGTCCTTTCTTGGTGTTCACAGTAAAACAAAATTTTCAGGAATTTTGAAATCTTTTGAAAGGACAATGCACTCAGAATCTGTAAACAAAACAATGTTTTGTTTGTCACAAATTTGAGAGACACTTAATAAATTATACTTAAGCTGTTCAACATACAAAACATCATGGAAAATCATGTTGCCTGCATTAACAGTACCTTTACCTGTAACCTTACCTCCTTTTGAGTTGCCTCCAAATGCAACAAATCCTCCATCAAAGCCTTTGAAATTTGACAAGCACTCAGAATTGCCTGTCATGTGCCTAGAGCATCCACTGTCCAAATGCCATCTTGTTTTATGAGGTGACCTGTGGTTGCCCTGCACAAATAAAAGCTTAGTCAGTAGTGGAGTAAACCCAAACCAAATTGGTTTTGGGTTGGCCTTGTGCATTGACATAACTAAATACTGTTTTTGACTTCTTATATTTAGTGAGATCTACTGATGGAGTCTTTGGAGAGTATTTAGTGATTATATGAGGTATCCAGGTATTTTGATCATCTTTTCTTCTAACAGTCTCAGATGATTCACTAACAGTTCCAGATTGATGCTTAGCAGCTTGATCTGTGTTTTTAGTGCTAACAGCTTCAGTATTTGCACTAACAGCTTCAGAATTTGGCTTAGCAGTCTGATCTTTTGCATCAGCAGTTTGATCTGAAGATTTGTCCTTGACACACCATATTTGTTTAAAGCTTAATTTAGGCTTTGCCAAAACTTGTTTTTGGTGTGTGGACTGTTTTTTATTAACTTTTGAAAGCCTGTGATCAACTGTTTTCTCTGGAACTGGTGTAGCAGAAGGTTTGACCTTTGAATTTTTTGCCTGAGTAGGACTTGATTTTTTTTGATTTACAGTCTGTTTTGCAACAGCTGGTTTATAAAAACAATCCTTGGCCAAGTGATTCTTCCTGCCACAGTGAAAACACCTTTTGACTATTTGAATTGGAGAACCAGATTTATCTGACAATTTCTGGTTCTTGTTCCTCTGATTTCCCATTACCTGCTGTTGTTTGGGAAACTTTTGAACACCATGCTTTTGGCATGTGCAGACAGGAACAATTTTACCCTTTTTATTATTCTTTGAAGAAGAGGCAGTGTTACAGTTAGAATGTACAGAAACTTGTGGAGCAGCATTGCATACACTTATCTTCTCTTTTCCTTTCTTACTGGGGGCTTGGATCTCTATGGGTGCACTCATTGTTTTGTGTTTCTTCTCAACTGCTGTGCACTCATACTCTCTATTTTGAATCTGATCTTCTTTAGATTCAGGGCTGGTATCAAGGATAGGATCTACAGTAGTCATAGACTCATCTAATGGTTCATTGACAAGTCTACCAGCAACTTCACTCATTGGATGAATGTATTTGTTGTTGTATGGGGGTGGAGTAGCCCTGTAGCCTATGCCTTCTTTGGGATTAACCTGAGATTTTACCCTATCTTTAAATTGGACTTCCATTAGGTGTTCCAGCTTTTGATTAGCCAATTTGAAGTTACCTAGATCTATATTGACAGATTCTAGTTTCTTATTAGCCTCTAACACCTTTTGTTCAGTCTCTTCTACCTTTTTATTCAGAGATTCTATTTTCTTATTTAGCTCCTTTTTCTCCCACTCATGATATGTTCTATCATGTCCCATTTGAATCTCATTATCCTTATAGTCATTGATCTGTTTTTCAAGATCTTCTATGGCTTGCATATATTCATATCTCCTTTCTTCCATCTTAGCTAGAGTTTTGCACATGCTCTCATTATGGTCTCTGTACTTTTTAACCATATTTTTGCATGATTGAGAGCAGAGTTTAGAATTTACCTCAGATGGTAGTTCAGTGGAGGAAACATTTGATGTTTCTGCCATTAGAGCTTGATTTTGAAACTCTTCCTCTGTCTGATCACTCCAGTCAAACACATTGTCTTCTTGAGAGACAAGTGCTGTTGATGATGATGTCTGATTGGGCTGTGGAGTCCTTGATGACTGTTGACCTTGAGATCTACATTCTATGGCAAAGTGACCAAGCTTATGACATTTATAGCACTCAACTTTTGACTTATCAAAAGCTGGTTTGCCTTCTGTTCTGGCTTGAAAGTTGGTCCTTCCAGTTCTTTTAAGAAACCTTTTGGCCCTCATGGTCAGCATTGCATGTTGCCACTTTAAATCCACCTCTTCAAGATCATCTGGATGAATTTGTTCTAAATCTTCAGCATTTAGAGCAAACAGTCCATCATTGGCGACAAAAGCCTCATAATGACCTTCAGCAGAGTTGTCATCACCACCTGAAAAGGAATAACTGCTATTAGATTTTTCAGAAGACAGAAGAGCAGTATTGTGATTATAAGAAAAGGATTTCTTTTTAGTATCAATCTCAGTCTCAAACACTCTCAGACTGTTGTACAGATCATCCAGTTCTATCTCATCAAGAGTGTCTTTTGTTCTCCATTGTGCAGCATAAACTATCCATTCTTCTCCAAGAGATCTGAGAAACTTTCTGTTGACTTCATCTTGATCCAGACTGACTTTTGCACTTTCTAATTCACTTATCAGTTTGTTGAACCTGTCAAAAATTTGATTAAGGTTTTCATTCTTGCCACCAGAAAAGTTCTCATACTGCTGTTTCAAAAGATCCTTTTGATTTCTCTTGGTACTGGCATTACCAGCAAATCTTTTCTCTAAAGCATTCCAAAGAGAATGAGCAGTATAAAACTTTTTGAACTGATGTTGATAAGCATTAGGAATGGCTATTTGTAAAAGTGTAAGAGCTTTCACTTCATTCATTCTAGCCTTTCTTTCAAGTTCAGTTTTTGGAGGAGTTTTGACTGGTTTTCCCTCATCATCAAGTTCTGGATCAACTACAGGAGGAAATTCAACAGTTTCCCATATGGCATAATCAATAAATTGAATATGCTGTTTAATCCTGAGTTTCCACATCTCAAACTCAGTGGGCTTGAGCATAGGCACTTTGAGTCCTTGCCCAGATCCACTGCTACTATTTTCAAATTCCATTGCAAAAGATTAAAAATTTAAAAGAAAACTTTCGACTTTGAAAAACAAAGAACGACCTGTGGCTCTGATACCACTTGTCAGGATCTAAAAGTAATTAACCAAGACTAACTGATTTGAATTTATCAGAGTATAAATCAATAATCTTGCTTTGAATCAAAGTTTAATTAAGAAGTTTGCGGAATAACACTTAATTATTTTAACAAAAGCTTTCAGAATCAATAGTAGATAAACACAAGAAATAATCAAGACTGCTTGTATTGCTGATTTCAATGATTACAATCACCTCTAATCTGTTTGATTAGACGAAGAACACAAACTGTTCTTAGGGTTTTACAACCTTAGAGGCTTATGAAAACTTAAACAAAAAGCAATTACAAACTTGAATATGCAGAAAACTCCTATACAATAGAAAGACCTATTCTATGTATTTATATTGCTTCTTGATTTGTTTCCTTGAAGGACTATGACTTCTCTGATAGTAGATATGCTGGAATCTTCGTCTAGATATCTTTTCCTGAAAATCAGCACTTTCTGTTTATGAAACTGTTGAGCAGCTTGAATCACTTGACAGCTTGAACAGAGCAGCTTGAGTTGATTTACTCTGGCAGCTTGAACTTTTACACTAGCAGCTCGAGTTTCTTCAACTAACAGCATGAACTTTGCATTTACATATAAATTCTACTAACAGTTTGAGAAGTTTAACTAACAGCTTGAACTTACTTAGACTATTTTCCAACACATATTCACACATTCTAAGTGTTGAAAAATCATGCATCATATAAATGTGTATTCACATACATGTAAATTTATGTAAGTGTATGTTCGTTTCATTTTTAAGGAGTTAGGATATGTTAATGTATGTGAAATTTACATATCATCTTTATAATGTTAATTTATTAAAATATTTTTATGAAAAAAAATCAAAAAAGTTTTTTTTTAAAAGGTGGTACCTTCTAGTGCGTTGCATAATGAGTGGTACTCTGTTGAACCATTTCTATATATATAGACAAAATATTTTGTGAACACTACATTCGTTATGAACATTGTGAACAACCACATAATGGCTTTGATCCTATAAATTTTGTTGTTGATACTACTGAATCCTTCTATTAACCTATGCATATTGTCGGATTCAATAAATTTTGTTAAATCCTACGAATATGTGACGAGTCGTTGTTGTGGCCCGTAGAAATAACCTTAAACCTAACTATTAGCGTAGAGAAGTAAGGGTCGAATCCGCAGGGAGTGTGTATATGAATTAGGGTTATTTAGCTAGTTTATTAAGTTTATTAAAAACAATTAAATTGTGAAATGAGTGATTTGTTTGGAATATTGATTACGACTAAATTACTATTATAAACAATGGCAACCAAACGACAATTGATGACAAATCGAATTAAAAGATAACCATTCATGGAATCACTACGACATAAGTCATTATCCAATTGAATCTCATGTAACGGTCACATAGACATAACCAATTACTTAGTCATATTACTCGTAAATAATTTAACCAATAAATCTCGGCTTAGCGCATAAAACATTCAATACTTGTCTTAATCCCTAAACTAATAGACTCAGCACAAATAATAACATAACTATGAACTATCTTGCTTTTACCAATTAAACCAATTACGCATAAAACAACCAAATGTATATCATTTGCATCACACATAACATTTAAATATTCAAATACGTCAATACATAAACAAAGATTCAAAAGCGTAAAACTTAGCCGTAGATCCTCCGCAAACGGCTATGGTGGTTTAGCCGCTCATCGTGTGCTCTTCATCGGGAATGATTGGAGACATCATCGTAGGCTTGAACGGTTGCAATCCACCTTCGTACTCGAATCGTGAACCAACTCCGACAGGGCTTCGCTGTTCTTTTCAATATTTTAGGACCTCTAAAAACGGCTTTCATCGACCTCTATTTATAGAGGGAGTGAAAATTAGGGCTTTGGGCTAAAAAACGCGTCTGCAATGATTTCACGCCGCACAAGCGTAGGCCTGGGAGCAGGTCTGCGCCCCCACCGGCTCGGATCATGCTGAATTTTCTCGAGCTGCTTCCTTTTGACTTCTTGACCTTGAAACACAATTTTGGAGTAAAAGTATGGAAGTTACGAAGCATCGGTGCATAAAATGAGCATTAAACGATACCGAAAACACATAAAATTATAGTCATATCAATATGTCGGATCTTATGAATTATGTTACAAAAGTTATGAACCTTTTGAATGTTGTTAATCTTGTTGATGATAGTTTCTATGAACCCTTTGAAACATATTAATCTTGTTACAAACATTTGTTGTTATATATGTATATTTTGTTTATTCACAACGAATAACTTGTTAACAATGGATTTCTTCAGCGTGTGTGTCTCTGTGTGTGTGTGTGAGTATATATAGACACACACACACACATGGATTTGGGTTCAAGTGAGTATCATTAGTTTTGCGGAGTACTGAGGTACCTCGTTTAACACCATTTTTTGAAAAAAAATTTCATAATTATATTTAAAATAATAACACAATACTACTTGTAAAAAATCACGCATAAACACACTAGAACTATGTGAAACATGCATTTTCAAATGAACTGCACTATTGTGAACGTATGTTCACACTAAATATGTTCACATAAATTTTCTCACGTTCACATGACTTTTAAGATGCTATAAAATGTGAATGTATGTAATTATTTACAAATAGTCTTATATTATATCTATCATGAAAAAAAATCGAAGCATGTTCATATTGTGTGGCCGATCCGAGTCGGGTCAATACAACGGTCCAAATCGTCTAGTCTTTGAATTGTCATTCAATTGAAGTTAGTCTATCATGTTATGCATCTTCACAAGAATAAAACTATCATGTTATGCATCTTCACAAGAATAAAACAATATATTAGTTAGCTGAGAATCAAACTCAAGACCTCTAATTTAATAACACAATGCTTTAACCATTAAGCTACAAGTCACTTTAGTATTAATTTTATTGGTATACTTCTTTAATAATAAACTAAATGTTTAATATATTAATTTATTAATTATCGAATCCAAGATCTCTAATTCCATAGATCAACACCGAATTTTATTCACTAAGATTTGTTTACGATGCAGTAATTAGTTAATATATTAAAAAATAACTTTATTATTAAAATTAGTGTATCAATAAATTTGATAACAAAAGAGCAACTAGCTTAATGGATAAAACATTGTTTTATGAAACAAAAGGTTTTGGGTTTGAATCCTAGCGAAGTTATTTAATATATTATTTTTATGGAGAATCATAAAAGTCATGGACCAAATTCAATTGTACGGACCGGTTGAACCGCTGGACCGACGCGATCCCGGACTGGACACATGATGCATCAAATGATCGTGATGCATTATTTATGTTGGTTTCCCGAGGTTTCCTAATGCACATTGGTTTTCCATTGAACCCACCCACCCACCCATACATACATACATACATACATACATACATACATACATATATATATATGACTTGTTTAGCCAAGCATTACCTGATAATGGTATAAGGATTTAAATAGTTAGAAAAAATATCTAGTAACATAATAGTTAAAAATTTTGATTTTTTTAAATATTAAATCATTCGATAAAGTAATTATTTTATTGGCTTAACATGTTGCAAGTGAAAAATATATAGTTTTGAATTATGTCCAGAGACTTAAACAATTAGGAAAAGATTTATTATGAACTTAATCACAAAAATCACAAAAAAATGGTTATTTTCAATAGTGATCTACTAGATAACATACTCATGTATTACATGTGTTGAATTTTAAAAAAATTAAGAATAAATATTTGTAAACACATATGATATAACTATAAAAAATTGAGTTTATTATATTTGAGTAAATTTTATATTAGATAGTTAGCTTAGATTATAATAGATTGAATTTGATTTTAATTCATATTTAATTTCAGTAATGACATGTGACAGATTTTATATTAGATAGTTAGATTAGATTATAATAGATTGAATTTGATTTCAATTCATATTTAATTTCGGTAATGACATGTAACAGATTGAACTTTTTACACGTGACGAATTAAATGAATGGTTAACATGTGGTAAACTAGTTACTCATTTAAACTAGTTACTCATTTAATAGGTTTAAGAGATGCAGATTAATAAATTGATAACTTCCACAATCATAAATGTATAAATACAAATAATCTAACTGAGAAATAGTGATTTGAATGTCTTAAAAGTTAAGAGTGTGAAAATGAGACAAATGGTACCTGTTTTTAAATTTAAAGTGTAAACATATTTATACACATATATTAAAAGGGAAAATACATAAATAATTTGTCACCATAAAATTATTCGTAAATGATAATATTTCTACGTACACAATTTAGGTACGTACACAATTTAGGTACGTACACATACTTAAAAAATATGAACAATTATTTATTTTTTGCGGTGGTTATTAGAAATTTTAGCCCACATGACCCATATGTGTAGTACTATGCGTAGAAGAAAGAAAACCACATATTCAAAATACGATACTTGGACATGATGAAAGTTATTCTATAGTCGATGTAAATGCACTTTGAAAGGGTCATTGTATAAAGATTTTTGTTAAACTCTTATTCGATTTAGTTTAGTTTGTTTTTTATGGTAATATATTTGAAATTAAAACTGGTACCGATTTGAATCATCAAATGGGTATCAAACGATCGAAAAACTTTTATGTGTATATGAGTTGTGAAACTTTTTGAACTGACCCGAAGCCGATCAATGAGATGTCTGAGTGGTTTAATTTGTTAGCTAGACTAATTAACATCTAAGTTAGTCCTCACATCATTTAATCCTGGATTCGCCAATAGTTCCATAGTTGAATCTCCCTTTGCATGCCTATAAATTCACAAAATTAGAATTTATAATTAGCCAAGTAAATTATACACAATGCATACAAGAATAGAATGTAATATCAAGTATTTGTCAACAATTCCAATTCTAGTTGTTGAAGTAATTGAAATAATACGCAAGGAATATTATATGTTATCGTTATTCCGATAGGTGTCCCATATCGGCATATCTTAATTAATGTCCACAAATGTAAAGGAAATTCTCATATCTTTTCTTTTTCAAGATCTTATGAAACAGGAAAATATATAAAAAAGACAAAAACGAACATAGAGAGAATGTGTATGTTTTGACATTTGACAACTAAAGTAAAGGAAAAAATATTGGGATGCTTAAAAATCAACTTAAAAATATGATCGTGACATGTTGTAAAAACAAAGAAAAATATGATGAATGAGTAAATATGCATACCACATGTCAAACATTGATGTATTAGGTTGATTTTTAGGCAAATGAAATAGATCCATGTATCATTACACATATAAGAAGGGTTTATGCTATATGAACTCTCTTGATGAAATAGATTTGACATTTTTCAAGTTCTAATATATATACCATCTATACTATATATAATAAGAAAACCACTTAGAATTTCTGGACCATTGGATTAAAAGAAATCAATGGTCCAGATTAATAACAACTCATAATTATTTATGAAATGTCTCTTATACCCTTAATTAAAATCAATAATTATACCTATGCCATTTTTATAATTCATTCCAAATTTACTACCTTAACTTAATTACATTAAATTTTGATTTTAATTTTTTCATTAATGAATTAATATTAAATTAATATTTACCTAAAATAAAAATGTGTCATTATTATCCTTAATGATCATAATCAAATTCAAATGTAAAAATTTGGATTAAATATAAAAGTGTAGTAAATAAAGTTAAAAATTTTTGTTAATTATTTTGCTAACAAGATTTAAAATTTAATTAATAAAACTTCAATTGTGAATATGATAAATTTTGATTGTTGATTTTCTGATATTTCATTTTTATATTTTATCATTTTCAAAATATATACACATTCACATAATTGAAGTTTTTTGTTACTTACATTGATATTTCATATTTGAAGTTAATAAAAATTTAAAAAAAAATATTTTTTGCAAACACATATTATCTGTTTTTAATAATACAATATAATAATATTTTTTTATTTAATATTAAACAACTAATTCTTTATCTTTAATTTAACTAGCTTTCATATTTTTTTATTTTAATCATATATAAATTTTATACTAATTTATTAAAATATTAAAAGTTTATTAAAATACATGGGTTGATTAACCTATATATTATAATAAACAAAACAATTCATGTCATATGTCACTTCTACAATACAAGAAAATTTTACTTTTCCACCTCTTTTTCCAAATTTAACACCTTAACTTAATTGAATTAAATTTTGACTTTATTTTTTTCAATAATTAAACTATATTCTATATATACTAATAAAGCAAAATAATTTGTGTCACGTGTCATTCTCTCAGTTATTCTAAATTCTGTTTTCCCGCCCATTTTTCCTATGTAACTCTTTTTGAATTAACTTATATAATTGATTTATGAAAAACTAAAAGATTACAAATATAGTTAAATGATTGTAAATACTTTCTAATTTAACCTCTAATTTAACTAAAATGTTTTATCTAGAATTATATAATTGATTTACAAATCAATTTTTTTATTTTTAAAATTTAAATTAAATGTTTCATGCTTTAATCCTATTTATAAATAAAAGCGAATGAATAACTTTACTTATTTTCGTGATGTCATGTGTCATCATCAGCAATTTACACGTGACCAATTATATTCTAAAAAACAAATAATATGAAAATCATATCTTTCTAAATTTTAATCTAATATAAAAGATTTTAAAACTTCAAACAAAAGACATATTTCAT
This sequence comes from Centrapalus pauciflorus, assembly GCA_020465985.1. NCBI lineage: Eukaryota > Viridiplantae > Streptophyta > Magnoliopsida > Asterales > Asteraceae > Centrapalus > Centrapalus pauciflorus. Next base: position 10,996 of record JAANYP010002401.1, on the reverse strand, counting down.
AACATTTTAAAATCATAAAAAATAACTTTTATTTATATAAGAGACATACATGTAATAAAGTATATATAAATTATGTTACATATAAATTTTTTTATTGTAAATATCCACGTAATACGTGGGTCATAAACTAGTTATATTTACATAGTAAAAATAATAAAAAATTAAGGGAGAATTTCATATATACCCCTCCAAAACTTCATAATATCATATATACCCAACTTAAAATTTTGATATCATATATATCCCTTCTAAACATAATAATAATATATACCCAATTTTAATTATTAATATCACATATATACTTCTTAAACATCATTATTATCATATATACGCAAATTCATTAATTTAATTATTTTTATAACATTTAAAACTCATGATAAATATTGCTTATTAATTAATGAGCAATATACCCTTACTTAATTTTTTTTTTCAACTACACTTCAAAATATCATATTTACCCAACTTAAATTAAAGTGTCATGTCCCTCTTAATAATTTTATATAATTTATTTTTGTAAACTTTACTATATAAATTCTTTATAGTAAAACAAATTAACAATAACAATATAATTTTTGAAAAACTTTGGTTTTTCCTATAGTTTACCTACAACAACTTACAATACATAAGTTTTCTGAGACAAATAAGTATATATAAAACTGCAGAAAGAACATAATATGTTATCAGTTAATTGTATATAGAAAACTACAGAAAAAACAAATAAGAAAATATAATAAGACAATACGATTTGATTACAAACGAGCAAAAACATAATACAACTTTGCTATTTTTAATGTTAATTTGTTTTACTATGAAGATTTTATTTAGTAAAGTTTACAAAAATAAATTATATAAATATTAGAAGGGATATGATATTTTAATTTAAGTTGGATGAATGAAGTTTAGTTGAAAGAAGAAATGTGTAATGGTATAATGGTCATTAATTAATAAGCAACATTAATTATGGGTTTTAAATGTTATAAAAATAATTAAATTATTGAATTTGGGTATATAAGATATTAATGATGTTTAAGAAGATATGTGATATTAATGATTAAAATTGGGTATATATATATATATATATATATATATATATATATATATATATATATATATATATATATATATATATATGATATTTTGATGTTTAGGATGGATATATATGATATTAAAATTTTAAGTTGGATATACATGAAATTATGAAGTTTTGGAGGGGCATATATGAAATTCTCTCAAAAATAAAGTCATGTGTGTATGATATTATAGGATGGGGTTTAAATGAGACATAGAAGAGGGTTCAAATAGCTATAACCAATAATTAAACTCCTTCAACATTAAATGTCCAAATCATGGAATCAAATAAGAAAATATCAAAACTCCTAATAATTCTTTCTATTATTACTAAATATATTCATCATCTAATCATATAATCATCAATCCCCTTTAACATTACTTCTCTTCACGATCGATGAGTTCTTTCTTCTTTTCAATTCCTCAAATTCATCTCTAAATTTAGAAAAATGATGATTCAAGTAGTGCACGTAATGTGTTCTATCATCAATGAATTGCCTAAAATAAAGTTCAATATAACTATAAACTTTTTTATATGAATTTCACGTAACGATGACTTTTTTCCATACTGAGTATATAACTTTATATTGTTGAGAATTACAAAATGAATTCAAACATTTACAACTCATAAGTTTCAGTGAGAGACTCCTTTGGCTTTGCAAAGAAAAGTTCATACTGTCTAACAAGATTGTTGATCCTGTTATCCAGTGTGATAGTGGGACCATCATAGACGGTACACAAAGTATCTCATCTCCTTTGCAGTCTTAATTTTCTCATCCTGTTTGAACACACAATCAGGAAGAGAAATAATCAGGTTGTTCATGGCCTTTGCATCAAGAGCAACAACCTTTTGTCTTCATCAGATAATTGAGCTTTTGCCTTTTTAATGGTTCTGATTTCTGGAACAGCTCCTTCAGCAGCAGGAGTGATACTAGTAACAGAAGTTGGCACATAGGGACCTTCCATTACTATCTCTGATAGTTGTACATCCAGATTCTCTAAGTAGAACATCATTCTGCCCTTCCAATCAGAGAAGTTCTGATGATTGAACTTGGGGGGTTGTGCCATTGAACCATTGTCATAGTAAGAGGAAGAGCTGGCAGCACTATTGTCCATGGGGAAATAGGTTGAATGAGAGATCTAGATTTAACACACACTCTATCTTCTCTGATACCAGTTGTAGGTCCCAAAAGGTTTCCCTAGTATGTTGTAAGCTGTAGAGGGGGGGGGGGGGTGAATACAGCTATTTAAAATTCAACACACTTTTCTCAATGTTTGTGTATATTATCAACAAGTGTTAATTACAAACAAGCCTGAACTGCGGAATGGTTCAGGCTGAGATGACAGAAACAACAGATGTTTAACTAATTTAAGACACACTCAGACTAGATACAATGAATACACTCACAAAGATGAACTCACTGTTTACAAGACAGACAGATGGACAACTTGAATAAGAACAGCTTGGACACACGAAACTGTTTTATTCAAGGAGATTTGCATGCATGAAAACACACGTCTTTGCACGTTCTGAATATCACACTATTGGTTGTCTCACAATCCTTAGAAGCGTCCTTTTATACTCTCACTGAGAATCTCAATGAAGCTTACTCTTGGACATAGAGATAGTGGGATGTCTTTCCAAAAAGACAAAACAACTTTTCTACACGTTCTGACAAAGCAGATTTGTCTTTACATTGCAGAGTCATTGTCTTTTCGTTTTTGTCTCTGTTGTAGAAGGCTTTAAATAAAAGAAGAATGTCAACTTTGAACCTTTCATCTTCTGTTATGGCCATTTTGATATAAGAAATTGGTCTGTCACCCATTTCAAATATCCACTTTGTCCTCATGTAACTGAACAGCGTAGGCAGTCTTTGCGGCTTCTGTATTTCCACTTTGTCTTCGACTTTGTAAACTGATCTTGTAGTCCAAAACAATACATGAGGACATGGAAACATATTCCATGAAGTGTTTAGCCTGTTCACAAAGAACATGTTCTGTTCACAAAGAACAGAACACTTAGAATTTGTCCAAGCTGCTCAACAGGTTAGAGCAACGTATACAGTTTATGTCCAGCCTGTTCATCAGAATAGAACAGCTTAGGCAATCTGCCTTAGTTGCAACAGGGTAAACCACTTTGACTAATATTGCAAATCACTTATCAGGTTTCAATAGGGCATTAACAGGCCTTAAATTATACCTTCAAGTGCATCAAACAGATTTGATTAATAATCTCCCCCTAAGATGTAGAACAGGTTTGAGTGAGACCTTTTTGTGCCTAACAATTACGTTACAAAAGGTGTTTGGTAGTGTAAAGTAATGGTACTTTATGCTACCAAAAGATGTTTACCATGAAATGACAAACCACCTACTTTTTATTAGGAAAGAGCAACATTTAAATTTGGTAACGTAAAGTACCACTACTTTACGTTACCAATTACATTTTGTAACGTAATGCATTAAAATATTAATAAAAAGTACAGATCACGTAAATGATGTCTATCACGTAAATGTAGTAACGTAAAGTGCAGCTATTTTGGTTAGATTGATATTATTTGGCTAAAACTTAATAATTGGTGTGATTTTTGGCTATTTTAGTAATTTTCCGTAATAATTAATCATTACTGTTATAGTGGATTAATTATTACGATGATAATAATTTAATAACTTAATCTGACATATGTAGGTTGATAATTTCATATGGATAACAATAATTAAAAAGGGTTTATTAATCAATAATTATGAGACAATTATCTAAAACAAATACAAGCCCACAACATGCATCTATTTCAAATGTAATAGTAGGGATTATTTCATATATGTCTCTCTAAAACTGCATAATATCATATATATATCCAAGCCAAAAAAAGAATTTCATATATATCCTTCTAAAACTTCATAATATCATATTTACCCAATTTAAAACTTTAATATCATATATCCTTCTCCCTAAATAGTTTTGAGTTAATTGCGCAAAAAACCACAAACTTGTCAGTTTTTTGTGATTAAAACTCCAAACCATTTTTCGTTGCATAGAAAACCTCGAAGTAACTTAAAATCAGTATATCAAAGTTTTATCACTGGGTAACCGGTTGAAACCGGTTATTAATCATACATTGATAATGATCAACGGGAGTTTAAATGATGTGTAACATTTGGCAACCGGTTTCAACAACTAAAATTTATTCCACGTTGGTTATTTACCAGTCCATGTAGAATTAATAACAGGTTTCAACCGGTTACCCATTGATAAAATCTTGATTTACTGATTTTTAGTTAGTTCGGGGTTTTCAATGCAACGAAAAATGGTTTAAGGTTTTAATCACAAAAAACTGACAAGTTGGGGGTTTTATGTGAAATTATCCCATAGTCTTTTCACTCCCTATGTCTTATAACTTTGAGAAGAAGCCTTTGAATGAAATATCATTTTCTTTCTGTCTGTGAATCTTGAAATTATACTACTTTGAACATGATTGTGATTCATTGCATCAATTTTATGATCATCAGCTGCCATCTTGAGCTCTTCTCTTTTAATTCTCAATCTATGTGTCCACGCACATACACACACAACACCTTTAGGTTTGGGTTTTAATGCATAAAAGAAGCAAGCACCTCCACCATATATATGTTTCTGTGATGACGGTTTATAACATCGGGTACTATATTTTAGCAACTTTTCTCAATAAATTCCAAATTATGAGCTCGAGTAATCAACATGCTCAAACTAGTACGTTAAAATAATCTTCAAACTCAGTTTTAAGTCGATTCAATTAATTACTCATTCTTTATGTTTAATAACAAAGACAAATTATCAAAAATAGTAAGAAGTTTTGACATTTTTATCATTAATAGTAACATTAATTATTTGTTATCTGTGACGCCCTCTTGTTTTGATAGTATAATTGAAATCACCAGGATCAACAAACAACCCAATGAATATCATAATAATTAAAATTGAATACTTAAAGTAGATTTAAGCAGTTCCACACTAAACCAATAAAAGTATATGTCTACAGTGATTAAGTCTAACTATTACAACATGATAATTGTTTTACAAGTCATAAATCCCAGCCTTAAAGCTATATCCATGTACCAATTGCTTCTAAAGTCTCCGGGTTATTGAACTGAAATGCTTAAGTAGAAGGTCCAGCTACACTTTTGCCTTTGCCTGAAAACAATGCGAGTCAACAGTAAGCTAATTTGCTTAGTGAGATAACAGATTAAGCATTCAACAAATATTTCTTTACAAGCATTGCTTAACGGCAGTGTAAGCCCCAATGTATGTGTGTACAGGCAGTGCAAGCCTCGTAGTATGTGAAAACCATGCAGTGCAAGCATGGGGTTGGCAGTTCAAATGCTGATCGGGGATGTGTCGAACCTGACCAGGATAACGATTGGGATGATCAGTCCCCGACAGTGGCCTGCTGTCAGCCCCAGTCCAGGTCGCATCAGATTGTGAAGTAATGATCATGCAGTGCAAGCATGATGTAAATAGATGTACTTTCAAATGAACGCTGGCTACATGTAGGGCTGTTCATGGACCGGTTCGGTTCGGTTAGTAGCAAACGTGTGAACCGTATTTTCGGTTTCGGTTACCCGCTTTACGGTTTCGGTTATATGCGGTTCGGTTTGCGGATAGTTTCGGATAGTTGTTATCTATGTATAAATAATAAAAGTAAAGAAATATAAACTTTTAAACTTTGATTGTTCCTTAAAATTAAGTTTATTTGTAATAAATATATCAACTACATTAAAATTTTCATAAAACTACTTAAACAAACAAATATTTAATTAAAATGAAACTATAAATATAATATTTTAGCTTGTAATTTATCTATTTATATGTAAATATTTGTGATATGTTTATGTTCGGTTCGGTTCGGTTCGGTTACACGCGGTTTATTAAAAATGAAAACCGTAATCGGTCCGTCATATGTCGGTTTTTTCGGATTTCGATTTTTTCGGTTTCAGATTGACCGGTCCGGCTCGGTTTTTTGGTTTTCCAGTTTCTTTTGAACACCCCTAGCTACATGTGTGTTACATGTCAAGTACGAGTGTGCATCATAACAACAAATCAATTATGAGTGCCAATTGATGTATATGAACAATGTGAACATGCCATTGAATTGTAAACGTGTGAATGCAAAGACAATAAATGTTAGAATGATAATCTATTACTCACAGTGGTTGGTACAGTGTATCGTGTCTCTGAATCAATGTGTGTTAGACAACACCACAATGATCTGTAAAGTAAGTGTAATAGTGATTTGTGTCAGTAATTGCTTAAAACTTACATTCTGTAATTTAAATGAAATTCTAACTGAATTCGGACCACATCCGAATTCGGATGGATCCGAACTCCGGATGGTCCGAATTGGGGTAGGACCGAAATGGGGTAAGGTCCGAAATGGTTGAGGTCCGAATTTAGTCAAAGTCCGAAACAGGGTACTGGTCCGAATTAGGATGAATTCGGATTGGGTGATGGTCCGAAGTCATTGTTGGTCCGAAATTGGGTATGGTCCGGATTGGTTACGGATTCGAATTCGGATGGATCCGGACCGAGTTCATACTTGGTAAATTTCCAACATTTTTCAGAAATTATATTTGGACCATTTTTGCATGTCTCAGTAACTAGAATTGAAGATATGAACTTAAATATACTAATTCAACTTATAATATGTCATAATGTACCAAAAATTTCCATATTTGTGTCCATTTTCTACAAGTCTCGAAGAACACACACTAAAACACACACATAATTCCAAAAATCATACTTAGGGTGCGAATCTGATTCTGAAACTTGGTATACTACATCATACATGCTCGATTTTAACATTTCAACAATAATATCCAACATGCAACAACATTTGCATCACTAATCTTAGAATTCGGATTTCATAAAAACTGAACCAATAATCATTAAAATTGCAAGTTTTGTGTGAATCTTACCTCAAATCGTTTGTTGTAATGCTTATAGTTCCTTCCAATACGCTTGAATCCCGATTTTTAGTAATTGAATCCAACAAATCTCTAATTTTTGATGATGAAATTTGCGGGTTTTTAGAGAGAGAAAGAGAGAGAATCGAGAGAGTTAGAGAGAGAGTGAAATTCTTGAAAATGAAAGACTCATCTTTCTTTTATTCTCTATTTTGCTCTATTTGCACATTATACCCCTCAACTTCGTATTTTCTTATTTTACTGATAATATGATCAAAGTAACTTAAATTGATATAATATTCCATTAACATAATAATTAAGTCCTTAAAATTGTAAATTACATATAGTTGAAATTTGGGATGTTATTATCATTAATAGTAACAACTTTTTATTTTTCTATCAATAATAGTAATGGGTGACCTGTAAACCTGTTTAGCAGGTCTCCAACTTTTCAGTTATAAAAAATAATAACATCTTTTCAGATTCTTATCAATAATAGTAACATATCAAACTAGAAATATAATTTTCATATTTTATTAAGTTTTCTAATATTCCATAAACACCAAAATAAATCAAATTTTTATTCCAAATATTTACGGATAGATCTTATTCGATTATTTATTCAAAATTATATATAATATGAATGAAATAAATACTGTGAATCGTTTCAATTTTCACTTTTTCCAACAAAAAAAACTACGAACCATCATTTTCTTTGTTTTTCCAAATAAAGTAATAAAAATCATTCCATTTTTTAGTTTTTTCCAATCTAAATGAGTCATAGTTTTTTTTATTTAAAAAACAAAAAATCAAAATGAGTCTCAATATTTTTCATTCATAAAACTATAAACCACAATGAATCATGATTTTTCCATTCATTGAAAAACTAAAAAATGAATGGGTTGCAATACTTTTTCATTCGTAGTACTATTCATTTGGAATAAAAAATTACAAATTGATCATGTTATAGATTTTTTTAACAAAAAACCATAAATCATTTTGATTTTTCATACAAAATAATTGCAACTCATTAATTTTTGTGTTTTTAACAACGAAAATGCTATGAATTATTCTAGTTTATAGTTTCGTACAAGTGGTTATGTATCGTTTTTACGGATTACAATATTTTTCATTCGGCAAAACTATAAACTAGAATAATTCATAGTTTTTTCGTTGTTAAAAACACAAAAATAAATGAGTTGCAATTATTTTGTATGAAAAATCAAAATGATTTATAGTTTTTGTAAAAAAAATCTAAAAACATGATTGGGTCGTAGTTTTTCATTCAGGAAAGCTAAAGTTGTATGGTTTGTAATCAATTTCGTTTGGAATTTACTAAAAAGCTGATCAATTTGTACTTTTTTTATTCCAAATGAATAGTAATACGAATGAAAGTATTGCAACCCATTCATTATTTTAGTTTTTCTATGAATGGAAAAACCATGACTCATTGTGGTTTATAATTTTATGAATGAAAAATATTGAGACTCATTTTGATTTTTTGTTTTTTAAATAAAAAAAACTATGACCCATTTAGATTGGAAAAAACTAAAAAATGGAACGATTTGTATTATTTTATTCGGAAAAATTAAGAAAATGATGGTTCGTAGTTTTTTTTGTTGGAAAAAGTAAAAATTGAAATGATTCATAGTATTTTTTTCATTCATATTATATATATTTGTAAATAAATAGTCAAATATTATCTATCCGTAAATATTCGGAATAAAATTTTGGTTTGTCAAGATCAAAGTTACCACCTAAGATTAACTGGTTTGAATAAATCAGAGTGTAAACCAATAACATTGTATTGAATCAAAGTCCAATTAAGAAGTTTGCGGAATAACACGTAATTGTTTTAAGAAAATTTTCAGAATAAATAATAAATAAATATAAATATTTTATATTGTCGAACTCACTGATTACAATCACCTCTAATCTGTTTGATTAGACGAAGAACACAGACTGTTCTTAAGGTTTTACAACCTTAGAGGCTTGAGAAACTTATTCAGAAAGCAATTAGAATTGAAGCACAAAATTACGGAACTTGCACGTACAGGCTTACAATAGAAAGACCTAGTCTATCTATATATATAGCCTTCTGATTTGTTTCCTTGAGGAACTCTGATTTCTCTGGTAGTAGATATGCTTGGAAGATATTCAAATCTTGGAATATAAATCACTTCATGAATTTCAGCACTTTCTGTTGTTAATCTGTTAAGCAGCTTGAACTTTTAACTCTGGCAGCTTGAACTTTTGAACTAGCAGCTCGAACTTATTCAACTAACAGCTTGAACTTTGTAATTACACAGAAAAACTACTAACAGTCTGAGAAATCTAACTAACAGCTTGACATACTTAGAATATTTCCCAACAATCTCCCCCTAACTTAAATTCTTTACACAAGACTTTAAGTTTCTATAAGGAAATAAAACTAGGTAAAACTGTTATATACAAACTAAGGCATCCAAAAACTTATAGTTGTGAAAGTTTCTGCCTTATTGCCTTTATGAAATCTCTCTTCAACTCCTCTTTATCACAATTAATCTTCATTGAGCTCATTTGGAGTAGCCAAGCCTTTGGCAGATTGAGAAATTCAAAATTGTAGAACCTGTTGGATCCGTCTGCAAGCTTGAGTCTATATGTCATTGATTTGGCATATAAATCAACCTGTACAATCTTCATATCCTTGGAAGCTTCTATTTCTACTCTTGTAGACTCTGGATCAAAAATGCTTCTAAGATCTTTTACATTTCGTTGAACCCAGACACATTGAGATCTTGAATGACTGACAGTTCCAATATGATGCATTTTTGTCAGTTCATTTCTAGTTAGTCTTTGTGCCAGCTGAACTAGGCTCTTATACTCTTCTTCTGGACCAGCCTCTCTTCTAATCACAAAATGATAGTCTAAATCAATGTCATCCATTGATTTAGCATACCCGTAAGTAATAGGAGGTTTAGAGAAGTCATACTGATCCAGGGCCTTTTCAATTTCCATTGCATTTTGTAACTGTTGTTCAAACAACACTCTCTTAACCTGATCAAACTTTGCCTTGATGAATGATTTCAGAAGGAGGATCACTAGCAACAACATGAACTGGTTCTTGTGGACCTTGGACTTGTTGGGAGGCTTTGGCTGCCTTTTCTTTTTCCTTCTCTTTGTCATATGTAGGACCCGAGAGGTTCCCAAAGTATATAGTTATAAGCTGTAGAGGGGGGGTGAATACAGCAATTTAAAAACTACACACTATTTTCTCAATGTTTGTATGTATTATCAACAATTTGTTAATTACAAACAAGCTTGAATGCGGAATAGTTCAAGCTGAGATGACAGATACAACAGTATGCTTACTAGTCTAAGACAGACTCAATCTAGTATACAATGAATACACTCACTAAGAAGCACTCACTGTGTTTGCAAGACTCAGAGGGACAGCTTATGTAGGACAGCTTAGACACAAAGAAACTGTATTACACAAGCAGGCTTGCATGCATGAAAACACACTTGCTCGTTCACTCTTGGGTTTCAGCACTTAGCTTTCTTCACACTTCTTTCTGACCTTAGAAGCTTCCTTTTATACTCACTTAGAGGATCTAAGAGAAACATCTTCATTGGACGGAATGAAAAAGGAAAAGTCTTGTTGAAAAGACAACATAACCTTTTCTGCACCTTTCTGAAAAGCAGACTTGTCTTCACATGTGCAGAACTTTTGTCTTTTTACTTTGTCTACTGTTGCATTGCCTTTAACTAATTTAGGAATGTCAACTTTGCGTCTTTCTTCCCTGTAAAGGCCTATTTTGATATAAGAAAAAGGTCTGTCACCCTTTTTCAAATATCCTTTTGTCTTCATGTTACAGAACAGCGTGGGCAGGCTGAGCAGTTCTGTTTTCCACTTTGTCTTCGACTTTTGTAAATGATCTGTGTAGTAAAAAACCGAATACATGATGACTTGGAAACCAAATTTCCATAAGTGTTTAAGGCCTTTCACAAG
>JAANYP010002400.1:0-15630 GCA_020465985.1 Centrapalus pauciflorus | reverse complement strand
TGAGGGTGGATCCAGTCACTGCTGCTCCCGGTGGAAAATCCAAAGCCAGGTCTAAGTTGGTAAAACGGACCTTGGCAGCTGAAGCTGGGCCTGCTAAAAAGAAGGCCAAAACAGCTCAAGCTGAGTCTGCTCCCTTAGCCTCTGTGGCTGAGGAAGAGCAGATTCCTCACCCTGGCTCATTTGTTGAGCCTGAAGCCTTTGTGGCTGGTGCCTCTGTGGCACAAGAGACTATGGAACAGTCCAGCCCCACTGTTCCTGACCCAGTCTCCCATCCAGTCCAAACAGATCCCCTCTCCTCTCCACAATCACCCACTTCATCCATTCGTTATCAAAAAAAATCCTTAGCCAAAAAGAAACTAGCCCAGAAAACAGTCTCCTCTGTTCCCTCTCAACAGGGTTCAGTTGTAAAAGAAGCAACCCAAGCTGCCTCTCCTATTTTGGGAGAAGGTTCAGCTCATTTGGAGCCTGCTTCACTCCAGCCTGAGTCACCCTTGAGTCAGCCTAGACCCTCTGGGTCCTCCCAACAGGAACCAGTTGTACAAATGGAGATACCCACATCAACTATCCCAGCCTCCCAACAGGCTGAGGATATTGAAAGACAGGAGCCCTCTCCACTCCACACTGAGTCCACACTGTCCCCACTCATATCTCCTTACACCCTGAGTCTGCACGAGGTGCCCACGCTGCTGATATAGACCAATCAGCAGCTCAGCCTCAAACTTCTGTTCCCCATGATTCAGCTGTTCAACACCAAACAGCTGCTGAGGGACCAACAACTCAAGCTGATGAACCTCAGGGATCATACCATCCCTCTGGTGAGGCTGTTCCCTCAATGCAAATTCCATCAGCAGGTTTCACCACTGCTGATGTTGAAATACATATCCCATCTCCCCATGATGAGGTGCCTTTAGACCAAGGCACTGCAGAGGGAACCACCACTGGTCTTCATGAGGGTGCTGCAACACAAGCAGCATCTGAGAGGCCCCAAACATCATCTCCTTCTCCTAATGATGCAGCTACAGCCGCTGCTGAAGGACCCCTTGATCCCTCTAACCTGGGCCACCTTACTTTTGCCCAGGCTATGGAACTATTGTCCAAAGTTTCTCTTCCTTCTCCCTCTCATCCTCAAACACCAGCCTCATCATCATCTTCTCCATCTACTCACTCCAAACAGTCCACCCATACACCACCATCTCCCAAAGACCTGCCTTTGAAGGATCAGCTTTCATTGCTGACCAACAAAGTTGGTTCTTTGGAACATACCATGCACTCCCTACCATCCATAATCTCAGACTCTGTGTCTGAGCAGCTCAAAGGATTCTTTGATACGTTTAAAGAATCCTTCCCAGTTACTCCACAAGCTGACCACTCTCCACAGCTGCTTGCACTCACTGCACAGCTGCAAAATGTAACCAACTCTCTTTCCTCTATTCTCTCCTCACAACAGGACTCTGTGTCCTCTATGACAGCTATTTCTCAACAGCTGTCCTCTCTCCTCACTTCCTGTAATACTACCATTCCTTCCACATTGGCCAGCCTGAACACTCTTATAGGTTCTCTATCAAATTCTGTGTCATCAAACCTTGCTGATGTGCAAGATTCTCTTGAACTTCATCTTGCACAGCTCCAAAGTTTTTTGTTCACAGCTTCTGATAGAGACAACATTGTTAAGCTGACCACTTTTGCTGATTCCCATTCCTCTTCTCTTCAAAACTGTCTTTCCCAGCTTGGTGAGGTGAAGGACAACTTGGCTTACTTAGTGAACAGCCTTGTTGGTCCTAAACCTCCCAAACCTGCTGGCAAGCCTGCTGACTTTGTGTCTTCAGGCAGACCAGGGGTTGGAGTCGCTGCATCATCTCCTTCAAAGGGGGAGAAATCATCTGCCTCGAAGACTAAGTCTAAGGGGGAGAAGATTCCTTCTCCTAAGGAGATACCAGTGTCTGCAACCCAAACTGATCAACCAGCAGAAACAGGTGCAGCTGAAGGTGCTTCCCAAGCTGCTATGCCTACTCAGGCTGGCTCTCCAAACCCTGCTCAGTCTAAGAGGGAGGAAGTCATTCCTGAGGACAGGCCTAGCAGCAAAAGGAGGCACCTTATTCTTTCAGAGGAAAAAGAAGAAGAAGAAGAAGAAGAAAGTATTCCTGAAGCTGCTGTCCCTAAAGCAGCAGCTAAAGGAAAAGAAAAGGCAGCGGTGGATCCTATTGAGCAGAAACAGGCAGAAACTCAGTTTCACAAAGCCAGAGCCAAAGAGATGGGCCTCCCTATGCACAAATACTTTGAGTTTAGGGAAGAACAACTTAAGGCTCTGGAAGAGTTAAGAAAAGAAGAAAAATCTGCCAAAGCTGCTAAGTCTCTTGCCCTCCAAGAAGCAAAGAAAATAAAAATGTCTACCTTGGAGGTGCAAAAGAAAATAATGGAAGCTGCCAAGCAATCAGCAGGAGAAAAAGGGAAGGAAGTGGAAAAAGGTACTCAGGTCTCAGTGACCAAATCAACAGTACCTTCTGCCAGAGCCAAATTCCATTTTGACAACTAGGCCAAAAAGAAATTTCATGATGTTGCTACTAGAAGGCTGGCCAAGGAAGGAATTGTCAAAGCTGTTCCCATATCAAGAAAAGGCACTCAGTGGAAACTTCAGATCACAAGGATGGGGGCAACAGGCCCTGAATTGGAATCATATGATCACGCTGATGTGGCTCAAATGGGTTACAGGGAATGGGTGGAACTGGCAGTTGCCCTGAGCCAGTCTAAGTCAGAAACGGCTAAGACTATCAGGGCATACATAAAGAAGCTGATGGAGAGAGTGAGTGAGTTGGGCCTGATCCCTAAAGAAGTCAAAGAGGGGGTCTCTGTGACATCCCCTAAAATCAAGGCCAGAAGGAAAAAGAGAGATTCAGAGCTGGAAGAACTCCTTATGATGATTGAACAAGGAGATTATGCTGTGGAAATTAAAGGAGTTGACCACAGCCTGCCTGAAGGAGTTGAATTTGAAGATGGCAAAGTGATTGAAGAGCCTGAGTTAGGGGCATTTTTTGTGGATCCCTTATCTCAGAAGAAATGTTTTCAAAGAGCTTCTGACCTACACAAAGTTTGTCTTAAGCAGCTTGCAGCCTTCAGAATTGCCACCTCCTTCAGTCAGTCCAGCCAATGGAGAGCAGCTGTCTGGGAAGAGCTGAAAGGATTTTATGACAGAGGTGAGCTCCAAAGTTCTAACTTTATGTTTCTTACAGCTGAACTTGAAGAACATGAAGAAACAAGGGAAGAACTTTTAAAAAGATTTAAAGAAGGGATGCCACCCCCTGTCGAATGAAGTCCACCTGCCATCTGGATAGGTGAAGAATGGAAGCTGTCCATTAGTTGGACAGGCTTGCCATTATCTGCTCCCGTCTCAAACAGTCCAAATCTTGTACATTAGTTGTACACTCTGTACATTAGTTGTACACTCTGTACATTAGTTGTACACTCTGTACATTAGTTGTACACTCTGTACATTAGTTGTACACAATTACATTAGTTGTAATTTTTTTATTTTTTACATTAGTTGTAAAATACATTAGCACATTAGTTGTACTTTTGTAAGAACATATGTTGTTCAAGTATAGTCAAGAATCAGTGTATATATGAACTGATCTTTTACTTTACTGTAATGTTGTAATTTTATTTCAGCAAATGTACTGTAAAAATATATAGTGATTTTTGACAAGACCAGCTTGAACTGGTTATTGCAAATAGGGGGAGATTGTTAGGCACAAAAAGGCCTCAGTCAAACCTGCTCTACATCTGAGGGGGAGATTTTATAATCAAACCTGTTGATACATTTGAAGGTTGAATTTAAGGCCTGTTATATGCCTTATTGAAACCTGACAATGATTTGCAATATCAGTCTAAAGCTGTTCTATAAGTTGCATGTGTTGCAACCAAGACAGTTTGTCCAAGCTGATCCGTCTGCTGATCAGGCTGAACATAAACTGTCTACGCTGCTCTACACTGTTGAGCAGCTTGGGCATTTTTAAAGTGTTCTGTTCTTTGTGAACAGAACCTGTTCTTTGTGAACAGGCTAAACACTTTATGGAATTAGTTTCCAAGTCATCATGTATTGTTTTTAACTACCAGATCAGTTTACACAGTTGAAGACAAAGTGGAAAGCAGAACCGCTCAGCCTGCCCAAGCTGTTCTGTTACATGAAGACAAACGGATATTTGAAAAAGGATGACAGACCTTTTTCTTATATCAAAATAGGCCTTTACAAGGAAGAAAGACGCAAAGTTGACATTCCTAAAATGGTTAAAGGCAATGCAACAGTAGAAAGTAAAAAGACAAAAGTTCTGCACAAGAGAAGGCAAGTCTGCTTTTCAGAAAAGTGCAGAAAAGTTATATTGTCTTTTCAAACAAGACTTCTCCTTTTTCATTCTGCCCAATGAAGATATTTCTCTTAGATCCTCTAAGTGAGTATAAAAGGAAGCTTCTAAGATCATAAAGAAGGTGAAGAAAGCTAAGTGCTTAAACCAAGAGTGAACGTGCAAGTGTGATATTCATGCATGCAAATCTTCTGTAAACAAGCTTCTGTGTGTCTAAGCTGTTTACCAAAGATGTTCCTTAAAGTCTTGTAAAATACAGTGAGTGCATCTTAGTGAGTGTGTTCATTGTAATCTAGTTTGAGTGTGTCTTAGACTAGAAACCATACTGTTGTATTCTGTCATCTCAGCTTGAACAATTCCGCAGTCAAGCTTGTTTGTAATTAACATTTGTTGATAATACATACAAACATTGAGAAAAAGAGTGTGTAGATTTTAAATACTGTATTCACCCCCCCTCTACAGTTGATTACTATATACTTTGGGAACCTTTCGGGACCTACAAACACATAAAACCGAATGCTTGATCAATGAGAGAAGAAATATTACATTTATGTTCTTGACTTTCTTGCTTGACACTCCTTCTCTCTAATCTGATCTAATCGTATGTGTGTATGTAATTTCAAGCTCTCCTCAACAGTTACACATGCAATGCCCATTTATACACAATACACAAGTATTGTGTATTTATAATAACATCCCTAAACTAATAAACAATATAATTGTTTCATCTCTATTTAATATTTATTCCTAACATCTTATCATAAGCATTGAGAGCTCCTCTTTTGGTTTTCCTCTTCTGATCAGCAGCTAATTTACCCTTCAACCCACTCATCACCTTCTGAAGGGTTCCATCACAGAACTTGTTTAATTCAATACTCGTCATTGCTCTCAGCTTTCGATTTTTATCTCTGTACATCACAGCTGGACGCTTCACCATTATTACTTGATATTCTTTCAACTCCCCTGCAAACTTGATTTCTCTAGAGTGGAATTGGGCCTCGAAAATTTACCCGAACCGGCTACGCCAGTTCTAGAAATGTAAATCTTTGTTTAAGCTTCGATTTGACGTATGGTAGGCCTTCTAACTATGTTCCAGTCAAAAGTTATGACCAATTTAAGCAGAATAGGTCATATAGTCAACCTCGAATGATAAAAGAATGAAAATCGAATGGTTATGACTGAAAGTCGAATGAAGCTTTATAAAACTCGAATTATTAAGTATGATACTCGATTGATTAAGTATGGAACTCGGATGAAGCTTATTGAATCTCGAATGAAGAATGATTCAACTTGAATGTGAAGTGAATGAAACTCGAATGACCTTGTAGTCCAACTCGAATTGCTCTGTGATCAACTCGGATGAAACATGAAGTTTCTCGATTGATGCTTTGATCTACTCGAATGAAACATGAAGTTCTCGATTAACTCTTTATCCAACTCGATCAATTAAGGATAAAACTCGAATTAAGCATACATAAAACTCGAATGAAGCATTCATCAAACTCGAATAAAGCTTTCATAAAACTCGCATAACACTAAGAATGCAGTTTTGCCCGAGTTTCATCATTTTTCAACAAAAAACAAGTTCAGATTCAAAATTTTTAACAAAAATTCATGAATTGACCTCAAATTGATTTCGAAGGTTCGTTTTAATAGCAGAAACAACTTTTGTGAAATCACTTTGGCTAATTCTCGATTAAAAACCAAAAATCGACCAAAAACCTCAAGAACACACTTTTTCAAAAAAATCTGAAAATTCTCAATTAAATTCTGTGTGTTTGGAATTAAAAGCTGATGCTTATCACAGTAGATTCGACTTTAAATCCTACACCTTCGATTCAATTTTGATAAAATTTCATCCACAAAATCAATAACCTCAATTAATTTTCTATTTCGAAAAAAATTGATGTAACAGTGTTCGAAAAATTAAAATTTTCAGATTCAAAATTCAATCAATTACAGCCATATTAGGCTCTGATACCAATTGCGAATTCATATTTCATACAATTCATTCATCATAAAACAATCATATGAATAATTATTATCAACACATAAAACCGAATGCTTGATCAATGAGAGAAGAAATATTACATTGATTTTCTTGACTTTCTTGCTTGACACTCCTTCTCTCTAATCTGATCTAATCGTATGTGTGTATGTAATTTCAAGCTCTCCTCAACAGTTACACATGCAATGCCCATTTATACACAATACACAAGTATTGTGTATTTACAATAACATCCCTAAACTAATAAACAATATAAATGTTTCATCTCTATTTAATATTTATTCCTAACATCTTATCATAAGCATTGAGAGCTCCTCTTTTAGTTTTCCTCTTCTGATCAGCAACTAATTTACCCTTCAACCCACTCATCACCTTCTGAAGGGTTCCATCACAGGACTTGTTTAATTCAATACTCCTCATTGCTCTCGGCTTTCGATTTTTATCTCTGTACATCACAGCTGGACGCTTCACCATTATTACTTGATATTCTTTCAACTCCCCTGCAAACTTGATTTCTCTAGAGTGGAATTGGGCCTCGAAAATTTACCTGAACCGGCTACGCGGGTTCTAGAAATGTAAACCTTTGTTTAAGCTTCGATTTGACGTATGGTAGGTCTTCTAACTATGTTCCAGTCAAAAGTTATGACCAATTTAAGCAGAATAGGTCATATAGTCAACCTCGAATGATAAAAGAATGAAACTCGAATGGTTATGACTGAAACTCGAATGAAGATTTATAAAACTTGAATGAAGAATGATTAAACTCGAATTATTAAGTATGATACTCGATTGATTAAGTATGGAACTCGGATGAAGCTTATTGAATCTCGAATGAAGAATGATTGAACTCGAATGTGAAGTGAATGAAACTCGAATGACCTTGTAGTCCAACTCGAATTGCTCTGTGATCAACTCGGATAAAACATGAAGTTTCTCGATTGATGCTTTGATCAACTCGAATGAAACATGAAGTTCTCGATTAACTCTTTATCCAACTCGATCATTTAAGGATAAAACTCGAATTAAGCATACATAAAACTCGAATGAAGCATTCATCAAACTCGAATAAAGCTTTCATAAAACTCGCATAACACTAAGAATGCAGTTTTGCCCGAGTTTCATCATTTTTCAACAAAAAACAAGTTCAGATTCAAAATTTTTAACAAAAATTCATGAATTGACCTCAAATTGATTTCGAAGTTTCGTTTTAATAGCAGAAACAACTTTTGTGAAATCACTTTGGCTAATTCTCGATTAAAAACCAATAATCGACCAAAAACCTCAAGAACACACTTTTTCAAAAAAATCTGAAAATTCTCAATTAAATTCTGTGTGTTTGGAATTAAAAGCTGATGCTTATCACAGTAGATTCGACTTTAAATCCTACACCTTCGATTCAATTTTGATAAAATTTCATCCACAAAATCAATAACCTCAATTAATTTTCTATTTCGAAAAAAATTGATGTAACAGTGTTCGAAAAATTAAAATTTTCAGATTCAAAATTCAATCAATTACAGCCATATTAGGCTCTGATACCAATTGCGAATTCATATTTCATACAATTCATTCATCATAAAACAATCATATGAATAATTATTATCAACACATAAAACCGAATGCTTGATCAATGAGAGAAGAAATATTACATTGATTTTCTTGACTTTCTTGCTTGACACTCCTTCTCTCTAATCTGATCTAATCGTATGTGTGTATGTAATTTCAAGCTCTCCTCAACAGTTACACATGCAATGCCCATTTATACACAATACACAAGTATTGTGTATTTACAATAACATCCCTAAACTTATAAACAATATAAATGTTTCATCTCTATTTAATATTTATTCCTAACATCTTATCATAAGCATTGAGAGCTCCTCTTTTAGTTTTCCTCTTCTGATCAGCAACTAATTTACCCTTCAACCCACTCATCACCTTCTGAAGGGTTCCATCACAGGACTTGTTTAATTCAATACTCCTCATTGCTCTCGGCTTTCGATTTTTATCTCTGTACATCACAGCTGGACGCTTCACCATTATTACTTGATATTCTTTCAACTCCCCTGCAAACTTGATTTCTCTAGAGTGGAATTGGGCCTCGAAAATTTACCCGAACCGGCTACGCCAGTTCTAGAAATGTAAATCTTTGTTTAAGCTTCGATTTGACGTATGGTAGGCCTTCTAACTATGTTCCAGTCAAAAGTTATGACCAATTTAAGCAGAATAGGTCATATAGTCAACCTCGAATGATAAAAGAATGAAACTCGAATGGTTATGACTGAAACTCGAATGAAGCTTTATAAAACTCGAATGAAGAATGATTAAAATCGAATTATTAAGTATGATACTCGATTGATTAAGTATGGAACTCGGATGAAGCTTATTGAATCTCGAATGAAGAATGATTCAACTCGAATGTGAAGTGAATGAAACTCGAATGACCTTGTAGTCCAACTCGAATTGCTCTGTGATCAACTCGGATGAAACATGAAGTTTCTCGATTGATGCTTTGATCTACTCGAATGAAACATGAAGTTCTCGATTAACTCTTTATCCAACTCGATCAGTTAAGGATAAAACTCGAATTAAGCATACATAAAACTCGAATGAAGCATTCATCAAACTCGAATAAAGCTTTCATAAAACTCGAATAACACTAAGAATGCAGTTTTGCCCGAGTTTCATCATTTTTCAACAAAAAACAAGTTCAGATTCAAAATTTTTAACAAAAATTCATGAATTGACCTCAAATTGATTTCGAAGGTTCGTTTTAATAGCAGAAACAACTTTTGTGAAATCACTTTGGCTAATTCTCGATTAAAAACCAAAAATCGACCAAAAACCTCAAGAACACACTTTTTCAAAAAAATCTGAAAATTCTCAATTAAATTCTGTGTGTTTGGAATTAAAAGCTGATGCTTATCACAGTAGATTCGACTTTAAATCCTACACCTTTGATTCAATTTTGATAAAATTTCATCCACAAAATCAAAAACCTCAATTAATTTTCTATTTCGAAAAAAATTGATGTAACAGTGTTCGAAAAATTAAAATTTTCAGATTCAAAATTCAATCAATTACAGCCATATTAGGCTCTGATACCAATTGTGAATTCATATTTCATACAATTCATTCATCATAAAACAATCATATGAATAATTATTATCAACACATAAAACCGAATGCTTGATCAATGAGAGAAGAAATATTACATTTATGTTCTTGACTTTCTTGCTTGACACTCCTTCTCTCTAATCTGATCTAATCGTATGTGTGTATGTAATTTCAAGCTCTCCTCAACAGTTACACATGCAATGCCGATTTATACACAATACACAAGTATTGTGTATTTACAATAACATCCCTAAACTAATAAACAATATAATTGTTTCATCTCTATTTAATATTTATTCCTAACATCTTATCATAAGCATTGAGAGCTCCTCTTTTAGTTTTCCTCTTCTGATCAGCAGCTAATTTACCCTTCAACCCACTCATCACCTTCTGAAGGGTTCCATCACAGAACTTGTTTAATTCAATACTCCTCATTGCTCTCAGCTTTCGATTTTTATCTCTGTACATCACAGCTGGACGCTTCACCATTATTACTTGATATTCTTTCAACTCCCCTGCAAACTTGATTTCTCTAGAGTGGAATTGGGCCTCGAAAATTTACCCGAACCGGCTACGCAAGTTCTAGAAATGTAAATCTTTGTTTAAGCTTCGATTTGACGTATGGTAGGTCTTCTAACTATGTTCCAGTCAAAAGTTATGACCAATTTAAGCAGAATAGGTCATATAGTCAACCTCGAATGATAAAAGAATGAAACTCGAATGGTTATGACTGAAACTCGAATGAAGCTTTATAAAACTCGAATGAAGAATGATTAAAATCGAATTATTAAGTATGATACTCGATTGATTAAGTATGGAACTCGGATGAAGCTTATTGAATCTCGAATGAAGAATGATTCAACTCGAATGTGAAGTGAATGAAATTCGAATGACCTTGTAGTCCAACTCGAATTGCTCATTGATCAACTCGGATGAAACATGAAGTTTCTCGATTGATGCTTTGATCTACTCGAATGAAACATGAAGTTCTCGATTAACTCTTTATCCAACTCGATCAGTTAAGGATAAAACTCGAATTAAGCATACATAAAACTCGAATGAAGCATTCATCAAACTCGAATAAAGCTTTCATAAAACTCGAATAACACTAAGAATGTAGTTTTGCCCGAGTTTCATCATTTTTCAACAAAAAACAAGTTCAGATTCAAAATTTTTAACAAAAATTCATGAATTGACCTCAAATTGATTTCGAAGGTTCGTTTTAATAGCAGAAACAACTTTTGTGAAATCTCTTTGGCTAATTCTCGATTAAAAACCAAAAATCGACAAAAAACCTCAAGAACACACTTTTTCAAAAAAATCTGAAAATTCTCAATTAAATTTTGTCTGTTTGGAATTAAAAGCTGATGCTTATCACAGCAGATTCGACTTTATATCCTACACCTTCGATTCAATTTTGATAAAATTTCATCCACAAAATCAAAAACCTCAATTAATTTTCTGTTTCGAAAAAAAATTGATGTAACAGTGTTCGAAAAATTAAAATTTTCAGATTCAAAATTCAATCAATTACAGCCATATTAGGCTCTGATACCAATTGTGAATTCATATTTCATACAATTCATTCATCATAAAACAATCATATGTACAATTATTATGAACACATAAAACCGACTGCTTGATCAATGAGAGAAGAAATATTACATTGATGTTCTTGACTTTCTTGCTTGACACTCCTTCTCTCTAATCTGATCTAATCGTATGTGTGTATGTAATTTCAAGCTCTCCTAAACAGTTACACATGCAATGCCGATTTATACACAATACACAAGTATTGTGTATTTACAATAACATCCCTAAACTAATAAACAATATAATTGTTTCATCTCTATTTAATATTTATTCCTAACATCTTATCATAAGCATTGAGAGCTCCTCTTTTAGTTTTCCTCTTCTGATCAGCAGCTAATTTACCCTTCAACCCACTCATCACCTTCTGAAGGGTTCCATCACAGAACTTGTTTAATTCAATACTCCTCATTGCTCTCAGCTTGCGATTTTTATCTCTGTACATCACAGCTGGACGCTTCACCATTATTACTTGATATTCTTTCAACTCCCCTGCAAACTTGATTTCTTTAGAGTGGAATTGGGCATCGAAAATTTACCCGAACCGGCTACGCCAGTTCTAGAAATGTAAATCTTTGTTTAAGCTTCGATTTGACGTATGGTAGGCCTTCTAACTATGTTCCAGTCAAAAGTTATGACCAATTTAAGCAGAATAGGTCATATAGTCAACCTCGAATGATAAAAGAATGAAACTCGAATGGTTATGACTGAAACTCGAATGAAGCTTTATAAAACTCGAATTATTAAGTATGATACTCGATTGATTAAGTATGGAACTCGGATGAAGCTTATTGAATCTCGAATGAAGAATGATTCAACTCGAATGTGAAGTGAATGAAACTCGAATGACCTTGTAGTCCAACTCGAATTGCTCTGTGATCAACTCGGATGAAACATGAAGTTTCTCGATTGATGCTTTGATCTACTCGAATGAAACATGAAGTTCTCGATTAACTCTTTATCCAACTCGATCAGTTAAGGATAAAACTCGAATTAAGCATACATAAAACTCGAATGAAGCATTCATCAAACTCGAATAAAGCTTTCATAAAACTCGCATAACACTAAGAATGCAGTTTTGCCCGAGTTTCATCATTTTTCAACAAAAAACAAGTTCAGATTCAAAATTTTTAACAAAAATTCATGAATTGACCTCAAATTGATTTCGAAGGTTCGTTTTAATAGCAGAAACAACTTTTGTGAAATCACTTTGGCTAATTCTCGATTAAAAACCAAAAATCGACCAAAAACCTCAAGAACACACTTTTTCAAAAAAATCTGAAAATTCTCAATTAAATTCTGTGTGTTTGGAATTAAAAGCTGATGCATATCACAATAGATTCGACTTTAAATCCTACACCTTTGATTCAATTTTGATAAAATTTCATCCACAAAATCAAAAACCTCAATTAATTTTCTATTTCGAAAAAAATTGATGTAACAGTGATCGAAAAATTAAAATTTTCAGATTCAAAATTCAATCAATTACAGCCATATTAGGCTCTGATACCAATTGTGAATTCATATTTCATACAATTCATTCATCATAAAACAATCATATGAAGAATTATTATCAACACATAAAACCGAATGCTTGATCAATGAGAGAAGAAATATTACATTTATGTTCTTGACTTTCTTGCTTGACACTCCTTCTCTCTAATCTGATCTAATCATATGTGTGTATGTAATTTCAAGCTCTCCTCCACAGTTACACATGCAATGCCCATTTATACACAATACACAAGTATTGTGTATTTACAATAACATCCCTAAACTAATAAACAATATAATTGTTTCATCTCTATTTAATATTTATTCCTAACATCTTATCATAAGCATTGAGAGCTCCTCTTTTAGTTTTCCTCTTCTGATCAGCAGCTAATTTACCCTTCAACCCACTCATCACCTTCTGAAGGGTTCCATCACAGAACTTGTTTAATTCAATACTCGTCATTGCTCTCAGCTTTCGATTTTTATCTCTGTACATCACAGCTGGACGCTTCACCATTATTACTTGATATTCTTTCAACTCCCCTGCAAACTTGATTTCTCTAGAGTGGAATTGGGCCTCGAAAATTTACCCGAACCGGCTACGCCAGTTCTAGAAATGTAAATCTTTGTTTAAGCTTCGATTTGACGTATGGTAGGCCTTCTAACTATGTTCCAGTCAAAAGTTATGACCAATTTAAGCAGAATAGGTCATATAGTCAACCTCGAATTATAAAAGAATGAAACTCGAATGGTTATGACTGAAAGTCGAATGAAGCTTTATAAAACTCGAATTATTAAGTATGATACTCGATTGATTAAGTATGGAACTCGGATGAAGCTTATTGAATCTCGAATGAAGAATGATTCAACTCGAATGTGAAGTGAATGAAACTCGAATGACCTTGTAGTCCAACTCGAATTGCTCTGTGATCAACTCGGATGAAACATGAAGTTTCTCGATTGATGCTTTGATCTACTCGAATGAAACATGAAGTTCTCGATTAAATCTTTATCCAACTCGATCAGTTAAGGATAAAACTCGAATTAAGCATACATAAAACTCAAATGAAGCATTCATCAAACTCGAATAAAGCTTTCATAAAACTCGCATAACACTAAGAATGCAGTTTTGCCCGAGTTTCATCATTTTTCAACAAAAAACAAGTTCAGATTCAAAATTTTTAACAAAAATTCATGAATTGACCTCAAATTGATTTCGAAGGTTCGTTTTAATAGCAGAAACAACTTTTGTGAAATCACTTTGGCTAATTCTCGATTAAAAACCAAAAATCGACCAAAAACCTCAATAACACACTTTTTCAAAAAAATCTGAAAATTCTCAATTAAATTCTGTGTGTTTGGAATTAAAAGCTGATGCTTATCACAGTAGATTCGACTTTAAATCCTACACCTTCGATTCAATTTTGATAAAATTTCATCCACAAAATCAAAAACCTCAATTAATTTTCTATTTCGAAAAAAATTGATGTAACAGTGTTCGAAAAATTAAAATTTTCAGATTCAAAATTGAATCAATTACAGCCATATTAGGCTCTGATACCAATTGTGAATTCATATTTCATACAATTCATTCATCATAAAACAATCATATGAATAATTATTATCAACACTGTTAGGCACAAAAAGGCCTCAGTCAAATCTGCTCTACATCTGAGGGGGAGATTTTATAATCAAACCTGTTGATACATTTGAAGGTTGAATTTAAGGCCTGTTATATGCCTTATTGAAACCTGACAATGATTTGCAATATCAGTCTAAAGCTGTTCTATAAGTTGCATGTGTTGCAACCAAGACAGTTTGTCCAAGCTGATCCGTCTGCTGATCAGGCTGAACATAAACTGTCTACGCTGCTCTACACTGTTGAGCAGCTTGGGCATTTTTAAAGTGTTCTGTTCTTTGTGAACAGAACCTGTTCTTTGTGAACAGGCTAAACACTTTATGGAATTTGTTTCCAAGTCATCATGTATTTTTTTTAACTACCAGATCAGTTTACACAGTTGAAGACAAAGTGGAAAGCAGAACCGCTCAGCCTGCCCAAGCTGTTCTGTTACATGAAGACAAACGGATATTTGAAAAAGGATGACAGACCTTTTTCTTATATCAAAATAGGCCTTTACAAGGAAGAAAGACGCAAAGTTGACATTCCTAAAATGGTTAAAGGCAATGCAACAGTAGAAAGTAAAAAGACAAAAGTTCTGCACAAGAGAAGGCAAGTCTGCTTTTCAGAAAAGTGCAGAAAAGTTATATTGTCTTTTCAAACAAGACTTCTCCTTTTTCATTCTGCCCAATGAAGATATTTCTCTTAGATCCTCTAAGTGAGTATAAAAGGAAGCTTCTAAGATCAGAAAGAAGGTGAAGAAAGCTAAGTGCTTAAACCAAGAGTGAACGTGCAAGTGTGATATTCATGCATGCAAATCTTCTGTAAACAAGCTTCTGTGTGTCTAAGCTGTTTACCAAAGATGTTCCTTAAAGTCTTGTAAAATACAGTGAGTGCATCTTAGTGAGTGTGTTCATTGTAATCTAGTGTGAGTGTGTCTTAGACTAGAAATCATACTGTTGTATTCTGTCATCTCAGCTTGAACAATTCCGCAGTCAAGCTTGTTTGTAATTAACATTTGTTGATAATACATACAAACATTGAGAAAAAGAGTGTGTAGATTTTAAATACTGTATTCACCCCCCCTCTACAGTTTATTACTATATACTTTGGGAACCTTTCGGGACCTACAACTGGTATCAGAGCCGTTTAGAGTGTGTGTCATTCTAGATCTCTCATAATCCCAAGTTTCCATGGACAACAGTGCTGCAAACTCTTCTTACTATGACAATGGTTCTATGGGCAAGCCTCCAAAATTTAATCATCAAAACTTCTCTGGTTGGAAGTGCAGAATGATGCTCTATTTAGAGAATCTGGATGTACAACTGCCAGAGATAGTGATGGAGGGTCCCTATGTGCCAACCTCTGTTACTACAATAACTCCAGCGGTTGAAGGAGCTGCTCCTGAAATCAGGACCTTTGAGAAAGCAAAAGCTCAATGGTCTGAT
>JAANYP010002399.1:0-17924 GCA_020465985.1 Centrapalus pauciflorus | reverse complement strand
GTGGTCTGTGAAAGCTTCAAAACTTGGATCTTGAATGACCTAAGAACTAGGTCCAACAGACTTCCCTTTATCTTTTCCTGTAAAAATTGTAAAGTAGCAACTGTAAGCAATGCTTAGTGAGATTATAGATTTTCAGATTTCACACATTATCAAGCGGATCATGGGTCTAGCGTGATATATCTTGACTGCCGCTACAGCCACTCATGATTGAGACATAGAAGTCATAGAGTCGGATGATGTTCAAGCCACGCTCACGCTTAAATCGTGGGGATCAGCCACATACTGGGCTAGCTACCAGTAAATCAACATGGCGGAACATCGGAGGGTCATTACCAAGTTCAATTGAACTGGTGAAATAGCATGGTCTAGAACAATAGACCGACAAGGCTAATCAAGCTGAATCAATAAGTCAGATGTCTGAGCAATAATGAAAGCTTAAGTCATCAAAGTCATGAAAGCAATAAATCTCATAGCAGTATCTGAAATGAACTGTAATGCAATGTCATGTGAAATGATAATCAAATAGCTATCATGATACACTGGGCATCACCGAACCATAGTGAGCACAGGTCTCAATTCAGCTGATCATATATGAATGTCAAGTAATCTATCATCAACAATATGTATCAACCGGAAATCTCGCATGAAATGCTGAATATCTATAACTCACTGGTCTGGGGTCTTTATCAAGCATATGTAAATCCACCACCTGAGTTATCTCAGGATTTATCTTTAAATCTTTTTATCAATCTGATCTTCTGTTAATTCTTTCAAATCAAAGACCCGCTTTCAATCTCTTTAAGTCTTTAAATCTATGTTCAAAAATTAACTGAACCTTTTCAAAATCATTCATAGCAAGAACATTTTAAGTCTTAATCTTTATCTGATCTGATTCTGATAACTGTTATCTTATCAATCATTTTGCATTCTCTTTGACTCTTTGAAATCTTAATGAGATATTAATATATCTCATATTGCTTTAATCATTCTTCCATCATAATTTATGGATATAAAATATCATTTATTTATGATTTAAAGTATTCAAAATAAAACATTTGGATTCGGATCAGCCAGATTCAGACCGAGCTGAACCGAAATGGGTGATCCGAAATAGCATCATCCAAAGTGGGCAATCAAATTCGGACCAAGCTAGGCCATCCGAATTCAGATTTGGAACCAAAATCTTGTCAACCGAATTGGGACATATCGGAAACATAGGATCCGAATTTGTAGCATCCGAAATTGAAACATCACATCCGAATTCGCATTCAACCGAATTCGGATCCTTCATCATCATAATTTTCAGAATTTGTTCTATCTTATGTTCATACGAATTTTTCATAATAATTTTCAAAAACCCATTTTATTAACATGTAATGTATTATATCGATATATTATCATATTTGGGTTGATTTTATACTATTTTCCCTATCAATAACATCATAATTTGAGTAAGATTGTCCAAAAATGTATACTTTTTGTCAAGAACATAATTTCACCAAAAATTCCGATTTTTAATAATTTTGGACAATCTATCCATAGATTTTCATTTCTATTACTTCAAACTACTTAAATTCATCATTATCTATCAAATATTTATACATGCAACCATTAAATTCCACATTTAAAATCCTAAGTTTCGGTTTTTAACTATACCGAACCAATACTCATAATAATTTCAAATTTTAATAAATTAATACCTTTAAATCTTGCAAATTCTTGTTGATTGATGTTCCTTGTAACTCCTTTTGGATTTAATCTTCCATTAATTGCACAAACTTATGGATTCTTGATGAAATTGAAGAATGGTCGTATGGTTTAGTGAGAGAGTAGAGAGAGAGTAGATTTCTTAAATGATGGTTAATGAGCATTAATTTGGTTTATATATATTTCATTTAGTTATATTTGCAATTTAACCCACTAAACTTTTGTATTTTACATCTCTTTTAATTTAATCATCTTTAATAATTCCTAATAGTTATATAATTTAATTAAATAATTTCATACGTAATTAAATTGCAACATAAATAATGTAATAAAATTACATTATTATCTCAAAATCAAATATTACATGTTTGGCCAAAAGTTAGGTTGTTACATCTTATGATTCGGTTTTCACCAAAAACCGAACCAAAACTTCAAAAATTCGTAAATATGAGCAAATGTTACCTCAAATTGTTTGTTGTAATGCTTATAGTTCCTTTATTGCAACTTGATTCCAGATTTTTAACACTTGAATCCAAGTTATACCCCTCAACTTCATATTTTCTTATATAACCGATTTTAATTGTCTGTATCGGTTTCTCATTGTTATGCTCACTCAAAAAACTACAATGAGGATTTCTCCTCATCTTTTCTCATTTTTAAATTGTGATCGAAATTTTACTTAAATTGACATAATAATCCATTAATACAATAATTGAATCTTAAACTGTCAATTACAAATAATTTGAAAAGTAGGGATGTTACACAAAGGAATTTTCAAAGTGTTGAATGTTTAAAGGGAAAATCATACCGACAATCGACTTGGAATGTACATCACGACAAACAATCAAAGGAATACAAATTCCTAAATGTGATAGTGAAATACTGAAAGTGCGTTTGACACCGCTATCTGATTGAACCTTCTTCGACTATCTCGCAAAAATATTTTGTTCGTATAAGTGGTAATCTTTAAAGTACTTTTGAGTATTTTTAATTTTGGTTTACTTTATTTTATTTTATTTTATTTTATATTATTTTATTTTAACTAGGATAAAGGTCAAAGTTACTAGGATGCATTCTAGTTGGAAAAACAAAATTTGCGTGATTGAAAAAGTTGAAAAATTGTTGTTGCTAAAAGTGAAGGGTTCCGGGATAAGCTGAAAAAAATTGAAAGTTGTTCAAAGTTTTTCAAAACTTACGATTTTGTGTCTATTTATCGAAAATATTGACTGTTTTTCTCGAACTTAATTCTAGTTTTTGGTTTACCTTCGAAACCATCAAAGAATGTAAGTAAGGAGAGTTTCATTGCATTTTTATTGTTGAATAATGGATTTGGATGTCCGACTAACATTTTATGACTTGTTTCATGTGTTGATTAAGTCTATACAGTGTTAGAATTAGAGTTTTAATAGAAGCACAGATTCTTCAGCTGACAAAGGCGATTCGTGAACTTCAACATCTTAATGCCCAGTTGGATCAGACAGAGACTGATCAGCAGCAGCAAATTGCAAATCTGGAGGCTATACTGGAGGAATAGTTGAAAGATCGTCCATCTCAGGGGGAGAAATTGTAGAGAAGTCAAAGAAGATGGCCCGAATAGTGAGCTGGCAGATCTTTCAAGACAATAATTTGATCAGCTTGCTGATCCTCAGGGGGAGTCGGTGTTCATAGCCGCTGACAAGGGAAAAGACAAGGATTCAGAGGTGACTAAAGTAACTGAAGATAAGGTCTGATCAGAGCATTGTCAGGGTTGGATGAAGATGAAATGAGGTTCATCTTCGAAGATGACTTAGAATAGGAGGATCTTTAGGAATGAGCGTTTACTCCTAAAGATAAACCTGATTGGAAGTCACTCGATGAAGGTGTTATGAATGAAGATCAAAATGTGATAGATCTAGAGATGCTGAAATCTGCACTAAATGATGAATCATATTCTGAAGTGTGAAGTGATTGATTTAGCTTGGAAGGACCTTATAAATCTAGGAAGTCGATTCTTATGTTGAGGTGTTTGCAAAAACTATCAGAAGGGAGGGTCGTTCTGGAAGATTTGAGAAGTTAATCTAAGAGTTGGTAGAAGGGTTGTGGTTCAAATAAGAATAAATTCTCTGACTGGTAGGACATGGACTAAGTTAGTCTACAAACCGGTGAGGACAGCAAAACTAGAGAGGCAGTCATGGATAACAAAGAAGAAAAGGTGATTTCGGTATTCATAGAGTAATGAATATCTACTAGAAGCTATCGTCAAGGGGAGTCTGTTGATACACCTGATGTGACAATAGCTGTCTAGTTTCGGTATTCATAGTCTCTGAATCTGATAGTCTATTACGATCAATGAACAACAACTAGAAGCTATCGTCAAGGGGGAGTCTGTTGGTACATCCGGTGTGACGACAACAGTCTAGTTTTGTTATTGATATCATTATTGTGTATGATGTTTACATTTGCATGGTAAGTTCTAGACTATCATAATAAGTTCTAGAATAAGTTCTAGAAATAAGTTCCAGATTAAGTTCTAGAATAAGTTCTAGAATAAGTTCTAGAATAAGTTCTAGAAATAAGTTCTAGAATAAGTTCTAGATTAAGTTCTAGAATAAGTTCTAGAATAAGTTCAAAGATAAGTTCAAGAGGAGCGTCTTCACGAACATATCGGCTATATAATGAACTTATCTTTGTGAGTTCATTGATCTTTGACGGCTCAGAGGTTCTGTCGAACTTGAGAGCAAACAGAGCATCCGGGTGAAAAGAATCTTCGCAGAAATTAGTATTCGGGCGATTACGAACTTGCAGAGACGTTTTTGTGTGTTCTAGGAGAGAATCACGTGTCGGGACGTTCGAGTTTACGTCTATCATCGTGTGTGTCTTTGTGTTTCGTGTGTGTGATCAATCCGTTAAGCTGCTAACGAGGATTCCGCACTAGTTGGACGGTGTCGCGTCAAGATTGGATCCGTAGGTAGGTGACCTTACAATTTGTTAATCACATTGATTAATTACTAATGACTATTGATTTAGTTATAAATGCTAACCTGATTTTGTGCCGGTTGTTACAGTCTCCCCTGTTAAAGGAATTTCGTCTCGAAATTTAGTTTGTGTCCTCCATTGCTTGGGTATTTGAGAACAAATGAGGGTATTTTTCCCAAAACTGATCTTCGCGTTCGCATGTAAACTCAGGACCATGCTTAGAGTTCCACCTGACCTTCACTATAGGTATGCAGATTTGTTTTAGTTTCTTGACTTCTCGGTCCATGATTTCTACATGTTTTTAAATTAAATGCAGCTTGTCATCCAGTTGTAGTTCTTCCATGGGAATGATGATTGTTTCATCTGACAGACACTTCTTCAGATTTGATACATGGAAAGTATTGTGTACACTGCTTAGCTCTGGGGGTAGTTCAAGTCGATAAGCTACCGGACCAATTCTCTTGGAAATCTTGAATGGTCCGATATAACGAGGATTAAGCTTCCCTCGTTTTCCAAAACGGATTACACCCTTCCATGGTGAGACTTTCAACATCACCTGATCTTATTCTTAGAATTCCAGATCCTTCCTTCTAACATCTGCATAACTTTTTAGTTGATCCCGAGCAGTTTTTAATCGGTTTCATATTTGCACTATCTTCTCGGTTGTCTTGTGTATGATTTCTGGGCCGGTAATTTGGCTATCCCCAACTTCAGCCCAACAAACAGGTGATCGACACTTTCGCCCATATAGTGCCTCAAACGGAGCAACTTTAATGCTCGAGTGGTAACTATTGTTGTAAGAGAACTCGGCTAATGGCAAATGTCTATCCCAACTTTTGCCAAAATCAATTACGCATGCCCTTAACATGTCCTCCAACGTTTGAATGGTTCTCTCACTTTGACCATCAGTCTGAGGGTGGTATGATGTACTCATGTCTAATCGTGTACCCTAAGCCTCTTGCAATGATTGCCAGAACCTCGATGTAAACTGACTATCTCTATCAGAAATAATCGATACAGGAACTCCATGCCTTGAGACAACTTCTTTAAGATAGACTCGTGTTAACTTATCCATCCTATCAGTCTCCTTCATAGGCAGGAAATGTGCAGACTTTGTGAGTCGGTCAACGATTACCCAAGTGGTGTCATAACCACCAGAAGTTTTTGGCAGCTTCGTGATGGAATCCAAGGTTATCCTTTCCCACTTCCATTGTGGTATCATCGGTTGTACCAATAGTCATGACGGTTTTTGATGTTCAGCCTTAACCTTTAAGCATGTTAAGAAGCACTTGCTCACATACGTAAGAATGACAACCTTTATGTTTGGCCACCAGTATAGTTCCTTCAAGTCGTGATACATCTTATCTGATCCTGGGTGAATAGCATATCTTGACTTATGCCCTTCATCCATGACCAGCTTCCTTAATCCTCCGAATTTAGGTAGCCAAATTATGTTCACGAAATACCGGCATCCACCAGTCTTGGTCTCAAATTTTATCCATGCCTCTCAGAGTTTCATCCAACAGGTTTCCTTCCTTGACCGCTTCTTTCTGTGCCTCAAGGATCTGAGATTTCAGGTCTGATTGTATAGTCATGACCAGGGCTCGGACTCTCAAGGGCTTAACTCGTTCCTTCCGACTTAAAGCATCGGCTAAAACATTTGCTTTGCACGGATGATAACAAATATCGCAATCATAATCACTAAGCAGCTCCAGCCAATGACGTTGCCTCATATTCAACTCTTTCTGGTTTAGAATGTGTTGAATACTCTTATGATCTGTAAACACGGTGCACTTTGTACCGTAAAGATAGTGTCTCCAGATCTTGAGGGCAAATACTACAGTTCCAAGCTCTAAATCATGTGTCGTGTAGTTCACCTCGTGGATCTTAAGTTGTTGTGATGCATAAGCGATAACATTATCCCTCTGCATTAACGCACATCCCAACCCATTGTGTGAGGCATCGCAGTAGACCACGAAATTCTCATTTCCTTCGGGTAAGGATAGAATAGGTGCACTACACAACCTTTGCTTTAGCAGTTGAAAAGATGACTCATGTTCTTCAACCCTGTTGTACTTTACATCCTTCCGAGTCAACTCTGTTCAAGAACTAGCTATCTTTGAGAAGTTCTCAATAAATCACCTATAACAACCGGCAAGGCCTAAGAACTGATGGATTTCCGTGGGAGTTCTAGGATTTGCCCAGTTCTTAATGGCCTCGATTTTCGATGGATCTACTTGTATTCCTTGAATGTTGATCACATGACCAAGGAATTTTACTTCTCGCAGCAAAAAATCACACTTTGAAATTTGGTATATAGTTGTTCTTTCTCTAGTAGCTCCAAACCAACTTCAGGTAGAGTTCGTGCTCCTCCTTGCATCGAGAGTAAATAAGGATGTCATCTATAAAGATAATAACGAATTTGTGTAAATAGGGTTTGCACACATGAATCATAAGATCCATGAATACCGCTGGCGCATTGGTCAAACCGAATGACATTACCTGAAACTCGTAATGACCATAACGAGTTCTAAAATCCGTTTTCGAAACATCCTCCTCACGTACCTTAACCTGATGATATCCTGACCGCAGGTCAATCTTTCAATAGAAGCTAGATCCTTGTAGATGGTAAAATAAGTCGTCGATTCTGGGGAGAGGGTATCGGTTCTTGATTGTTAAATTATTCAGCTCATGATAGTCTATACACATCCTAAAATATCCATCCATTTTCTTTAAGAACAAGACCGGAGCTCCCCATGGTGAGGAACTTGGTCAAATGAATCCTTTATCCAAAAGCTCTTGCAACTGATTGGATAATTCTTGCATCTCTGATGGGGCTAATCGGTAAGTGCTCGTGCCACAGGTGCAACTCCAGGCACTAAGTCAATCTGAAATTCTACTTCCCTAGGTGGTGGAAGTACAGGCTAGTCATTAGGAAAGACTTTGGGTTAATCACGAACCACAGGAATCTCTCCGAGTCATTTCTCCTTCGACCCTTTCTCAATCATGTGTACTAGAACCGCTTGACATCCCTTCCAGAGACACTTCAGAGTTCTTAAACCAGAATTGATGTTTAACTGAGGGTTCCTTCTTTCTCCTTGGACTGTTAGGGCTTTTCTTTTCTTGAGTGGTATACATACAACCTTCTTACCACACAAGATTTCTGCATGATTATCTGATAACCAATCCATACCAATAACCACATCGAAGTTTCCAAGTTCAATAGGCATCAAGTCTATTTTAAAGGGATGATCTACTAATTTTAGTGTGCACTCTTTAATTACACTACTTGTTTTAATCAACTACCATCAGCTAACTCTATGGCATAAGTAGTGTCTAATGGGGAAAGAGTGTGTTCACTAAATTTAGTAGATATAAAACTTCTTTCAGCCCCAGTATCAAATAACACATATGCATATACATCGTTGAGAAGGAACATACCCGTAACAACTTTGGGATCCTGTCGAGCATCACCAGCTCCTAACACAAAAGCTCTTCCTTGAGCTCCACCGTTGTTTATCAACTTTGGGCAGTCCTTCCTAAAATGCCCAGTGTTCCAACATTCAAAGCAGCTTCTTTGTGCACCATTGCTGTTTTCGTTGTTGTTACTCCAACAATATTTAGTCAGATGACCAATTTGTTTACATTTTCCGCATGGGGTAGGACAGGGTCCTACATGATGGTAGGTGCATTTGTTACACAGCGGTTTGTTACCACCGTAACCATCTCTTAGTTCAGCCCCACCAACAAACGCCTTAATGGTTTCGGGCTTCTTAGCTTGTGGGCCCGAATTCTTCTCCGAGCGATCCTCCCACTTTCTCTTGTTCTCTCCAGCCTTAGCTTCTAGCCGTCTCACCACTTGATCCATTATTTATTCGCCATTCGAATGGCGCTTTGAATTGTGGTTGGATTTGAGGCGGTTACATTCCCTTGAATCTGAGGAGCGAGTCGCCAAACATAGCGTTCAATACATTATATTCGGGGGTGACCATCTATGGGCATAGCAGACTTAGCTCATGAAAATGGTAGGTGTACCCAGTGACATCCGTACCCTTCATTGCTAGATTCCAGAATTTGGATTCCATCTTCTGCAGTTCATTTCTTGGGCAGTATTTTCATCCGTCATCATTTGTTTCAACTCTGTCCACGCGAGTTGATAGGTCGTGTCAATTCCAACTGATTGAACGTAGGAGTTTCACCATGTAAGGGATCCATCCTGTAGCGTATGAGTAGCGAACTTCACCTTGTTTTCTTCAGTGCAGTTGCTGACTCGGAAGACGGATTCCAGTTTCTTGAACCATCTGGTAAGACCAACAGCACCTTCCATGTCATTGAAATACTTGGGTTGGCAGCCTAAGAAACCTTTGATGCTGCAACCCCGCGGGTTATTTTCTGCCCCTACAGCATCTCCATTGCTTCCAGACACATTTTGGCAGTTACTCTCGAGGGCTGCGATGGCATCAGCTACCCTTCTACTAGTCGTTCAATTTCCTCGGTGTTCATCCTTCGCGGCGCCATGATCTTCAAGTTCAAAGAAAATTAACATAAGTCTATCGATTTGAAATTTACTAAGGCAAATAGTCATACTACATATCATCAACACAGATTTATAGATAAACTTAATTTTTCATTAAACGTCGCTTGATACATAGTTTTTTACACATGGGGTCGGGGTTTTCCCGAAACATTTTAAGCCTTACTTAACTAGAAGATACATTAAGCAAACACTACAAAGATAGAGGGGGCACTAGGTGTGAGATGCCTTGGGGGTCTCCCCGTATTCCAGAGCGTTGAGTCGTTGGGTTAACTCTGCATTACGGGCTTCGCACTCTACTAGCCGCTGTTGCAATACGTTGATTCCATATTGTTGAATCGTCTGCATATTTTGGTTGGCCCAATAAATATTGGTGTTTTGCATTTCTTCCCTCTCGATCCTTGCAGTGATCTCCCTGACCTCTTGGATAAGATACATACACTGGAGGTCGTGTCGGGTGGCCCTTGCCACAAATAGAGTTACGGTTTGTTGTTAGGCACAAAAAGGCCTCAGTCAAACCTGCTCTACATCTTAGGGAAGATTTTTAATCAAACCTGTTTGATGAACTTGAAGGTATTATTTAAGGCATGTTTATGCCTCATTGAAACCTGAAAAATGATTTGCAATATCAGCCAAAGCTGTTTACCCTGTTGCATTCGTTGCAACAAAGGCAGATTGTCCAAGCTGTTCTGTCTGCTGAACAGGCTGGACATAAACTGTGTACGCTGCTCTGTTCTGTTGAGCAGCTTGGACAGATTCTAAGTGTTATGTTCTTTGTGAACAGGCTAAACACTTTATGGAATATGTTTCCAAGTCCTCATGTATTGTTTTTGGCTACAAGATCAGTTTACAAGTCGAATACAAAGTGGAAAACAGTAACTGCAAAAGCCTGCCTATGCTGTTTTGTTACATGAAGACAAACGGATATCTGAAAAAGGGGACAGACCTTTCCTTATATCAAAATGGCCTTAACAAAAGAAGAAAGATGCAAAGTTGACATTCCTCTTTTGGGTAAAGCCTTATGCAACTGTGACAAAAAGAAAAAGACAAAGATTTTGCCACATGAAGACAAGTCTGCTTTATCAACATGTGCAGAAAAGGTGTTTTGTCTTTTTGGAAAGACATCCCACTTTCTCATTGTCCAATGAAGAAGCTTCACTGAGATTTTCAGTGAGAGTATAAAAGGAAGCTTCTAAGTATTGTGAGACATCAAGAGTGTGAAATCAGATCGTGCATTAAAGTGTGTTTTTCATGCATGCAAGTCTGCTTGAATATAACAGTACGTGTGTCTAAGTTGTTCATACTCAAGCTGTCCATCTATGTCTTGTAAAATCAGTGAGTGCATCTAAGTGAGTGTAGTCATTGTATCTAGTCTGAGTGTGTCTTAGATTAGTTGAACATCTGTTGTATCTGTCATCTCAGCTTGAACCTTTCTGCAGTTCAGGCTTGTTTGTAATTAACACTTGTTAATAGTATACACAAACATTGAGAAAAGAGTGTTGAATTTTAATTTGCTGTATTCACCCCCCTCTACAGCTTAGAAAAATACTCTAGGGAAACCTTTTGGGACCTATAACTGGTATCAGAGCAGATAGAGTGTTTGTCAACTCTAGATCTCTCATTCTCCCTACTTTCTCATGGACAACAGTGCTGCAAGTTCCCCCTCTTACTCTGACAATGGTTCAATGGCCAAACCTTCAAAGTTCAATCATCAAAACTTATTTGGATGGAAGTGCAGAATGATGCTCTTTTTAGAGAATCTGGATGTACAACTACCAGAAATAGTAATGGAAGGTCCCTATGTGCCAACTTCTATTGCTACTATCACTCCTGCTGTTGAAGGAGCTGCCCCTGAAATCAGAACCTTTGAGAAGGCCAAAGCTCAATGGTCTGATGAAGACAAAAGATTGGTTGCTCTGGATGCAAAAGCCAGGAATAACCTGGTCATTTCTCTTCCTGATGATGTGTTCAAACAGGTTGAGAAGATGAAGACTGCAAAGGAGATGTGGGATACTCTGTGTACCGTCTATGCGTGGTCCCACAATCACACTGGATAACAGGATCAACAATCTTGTTAGACAGTATGAACTCTTCTTTGCTAAACCAAAGGAGTCACTCACAGAAACCTACACCAGGTTCACTGCTCTTTATCAATGATCTCAAAGCTGTTAGGATCACAAAGGATAGCCTGACTCTGGTGAACAAGTTCTTGGACATCCTGCCTGAAGAATAGAACTACTTTTCTACCATCTTGAGAAATTCAGACACCATCAAAGGTATGGATCTTGTAAACTTATATGGATCCCTATTGAATGTTGAGCAGTCAAGGCAACAGGAAAGAAATGCCTTGGAAATGTCTAAGAGAGGTGCTGCCTTAGTGGCCATCGTGAGATAACCAGTTGGTTAGGTTTGTGATGTGTTCACACAACCTGATCAACAGGCTGATGATGAAAGGGAAGAGGTGTCTGAAGAGGAAGACGGTGAAGATCTTGCTGAACTTGATGATGAGCAAATGATTGCAATGCTTGTCAAAAAGTTCAACAAGAAAAGGTTTGGTGGAAGAATGTTGCAGAGGAACTCAAATGCTGTCAAAAAGAAGGCATTTGATAAAACTAAGGCTGAGTGCTTTAAATGTGGCAAAACTGGTCACATAGCTGCTGACTGTGTGTCAAAAGTTGTTGGTCAGTCATCCAAACCATTCAAGAAAAACAGGGACGATGGCTACAGGGTTAAGTACCTTATGGCCATGGCTAAGCTGAAAATGTTGGAAAACTCAGTGGCTTCCAACAAGCAAAAGGGACTCATGGCTGAGACATGTGATTGGGAGGAATCTGACTCATCTTCAGATGAGGAAGATAACAACTGTCTGATGGCCAACACTGATGTCCCATCAACCAGCAACTTCAAACAGGACCTGGCTGAAGCTGAAGCCTTCAGCAGCTTAGAGAACTGGAATCCCACAATGATGTGCAAGGTACAAAACTTTATGGCTTACAGTTCTGATGAAAAAGTAAAAATGTTTGAATACATGCTTGTTGATTTAAAAGCTGCTGTTGAGAAGCACAATGTCGTACTGTCTGAAATCTCTAAGCTTAAAAAATGATCTTGAAATAAAATCCAGTAAACTGGACAGTTTCCATAAGTTGGAAACCGAGCTTGATGAATTAAAACACATAAACTCCATTTTACTGGAAGAAAAGAGAGAGACATATGTAAAACATGGAAAGCTTCAAAAGATAGTTGTGTAAGGTCTACGACTGCAAGATCTATCTAGACGCGGATCCGTGAACGAGTGCGGAATCCTCGTTGACGGTTAGACGGACAACTCTCAACCAACGGAACACGGAGACTATTAGACGCTGAACGAACGACACACGAACGATCCTACGAACTAATTCTCTCCGAAACGGCACTCACCTAGCTGATAACCTCGAGATCGCCCTTTGCTTAATCCCTCACGAATTCTGCAAAAAGTATGATAATATTTCGAGTCTATCCCTAATTATAGACCCTGATTCAAGTCTGATGTGGGCCAAACTCGAATCTGGCCCAAAGCCCATTCGAGTCTGTCCATATTGACAGTCTCGAATCTAGCCCATTCGAATCTAAGGTCTCATTCAAATCTATCTCAGATTCGAATGTATTCCCTTAAGTAATTCGAATCTAGCCAAAATACTTAAACTCTTAAGTGATAAAACTTATGATATTACCTTATGATTGATTTTATCTTTGAACTTTATGTTTGAACTTCTTGTAATACGTTACATCAAGTTCAAACATACAAACACTAATAAGCATCAATCATATATAATATATATATAGCAAACACATGCTAAATCACAATGTAAGACCACTTAGACTGCTATCGTCACACGGGATGTACCAACAGACTCCCCCTTGACGATAGCTTCTAATAATTCACACATTTGATTTAAGAACTTGGTTTATTTATTGATTCAAAACACTACCAGCATACAGACCTTTCTCGACGCATACCTTGACCACATTTTCATACTTACTAGCCTCAGTATCCATATGTGCGTCACTGGAAATCTTACAATTATACAAAATCTGCAGATCCTCTTTAGATAGGTTTACCAGGTGAAGCGGGTCATAGACTCTAAGAATAACATTTTCTTCTAAGTCTTCCATAACCGCTACCCCAGTTTCCGTGTCAGCATACCACCACTTCAGATTTTTCAGAATATTTTGTGGCATTGGCTTGAGAGGAACCTTCCTAAGACATCTAGCCGGCTTATAGTGAATCCTCATCCAAGGTCGTCCAGTTAGAGGATCAATACGTGACGGATCCTCTACTCTTCTCCCGACCCTTGGATTCAAACGCTCGAACTTCCTTGATCTCCCTTCCTTTCTTATGATTCTTTCGATTACGCTCGCGTAGGGATCATTGCCAATGTTTATAAAATCTTTCCAAGCTAGCGCAGTGATTTCGATTTTTGGCAGGGAGTTGAACGGTTTTAAAGTTCGCCTCATGTACTGAAGCCCGTCTTTTCTCTTTATTATAAATAGCTGCAGATCTCTGTCAAAGAACCAGCTTAAAATTCGCTCAGACAGCTTCCCAGTACCTGGCACTCTCATTGTCTTTTTAATTACTGCTTCCTTCTCTTCAGCCCTGAACCATAGCTTTCGTTTTTCTTCATTAGTTAGCTCTCTTGCAGGTTCCTCTGTCGATGGCTGAGGATTCAATGCAGCATTAACTATATCTGCATCGACAATTTTATTTCCATCAATCATGTAAGTATCAGTGATAGGATTCTGCTGCACAACTATCTCGTCAGCTTCATCATCCTCATCAGCAAGTACTTCATCATCCGACTGCCAGTCTACTATCTCCCCTGGCACAAACTCCCCTTCCTCCAGCTCTTCATCTTCATTATCAAAACCTACATCCAGTGGATCATCATCGAGATCCATGAGCGCTTTAATCATCTCACTGATCTCAAAGTCTGTAGGCTGTTTAGATGAACTGGCCTCACCCCTTTCTCCTTCGCCTTGACTAGGCTCCCCCTGAACTTGTGTAACTTGAGCTGCAGGAAAATCTACAGACTCAATCTCTTTATTCGCACCGGGATCATCGCCTTCATTATCATCTCTTCTCTGCACCTCCTGATCTCGGCACGATGTCTCCCCCTGAGCCTGTAAATTTTTCATTAACTGCTCAATTAGGGAGCGCATCGACCTTATCTCAGCTGCCTGATCGCAAACAAAAGTTTTCAATTCTACGTTCTCTTCCTGGACTTGCTCCACAATCTTCTTCAAATCGGCATTTTCTTTATCAAGATTTGCATTATGAGTCTGAATTTCTCCGATCGCCTTTGTTAGGCTTAAGATTTGGACATTCTGGAAGTCAACGCGAGCTTTAAGCTGCAGAAACCTTTGGTTGTCAGTGTATGTGGTCGAGGTAGATGGAATGGACTGTATAGGAGTAGGAATGAACGGTGATGGTATATACGGTTCATCTTGAGGTGGTGGTGGTGGTGGACTGGTGGTTTGAGGTTCTTGATGTTGTGGAATTTCTGGTTGATCTACAGGAGCTGAAGATGATCCTTGCATGAACCTGTGACGTTTGGCCCGTTGCCTTGTCACTAGTTGAGCAACTTCCTCTTCTTCAAAATCAGACTCCTCCAATTCCCTGTTCACGCGCCTCCTCGAACCACCTTCATTTATAATCAATCTCGAACCATAAGTTCCAATTTGAATATCAGGAACTGCAGCTGCCGGAACTTCCGCTGATTCTGATTCGGATTCCGAAGATGTTAATCC
Source organism: Centrapalus pauciflorus (assembly GCA_020465985.1). NCBI lineage: Eukaryota > Viridiplantae > Streptophyta > Magnoliopsida > Asterales > Asteraceae > Centrapalus > Centrapalus pauciflorus. Next base: position 2,944 of record JAANYP010002399.1, on the reverse strand, counting down.
GTCATCTGCCCCTTCTGGCTCGTATTCCTCCACATCTCTAAAAATATCATCTTCATCTGCTGGTGGACTAAGCAGCTCACCAACCAATGCTGCTGCAACATCTTCATTGGCATGAGGCCCTGCCTCCCAAATTTCATTAAGCGTCTGGCTTAGCTGTTCAGCTTCTCTCGCAACATTTGAGGGCCCAGCTTCTTGAATATTTGAGGGCCCGGCTTCTGTAACTTCTGGTTGCTGGCTTGTCGAAGGCCTGGTTGCCGGAATTTGACTCGCTGCTGGTCTCTGTCGGCGTCTTGGATCACGTGGCCGAGCACGAGGCTGTTGTTGCTGTTGACGTTGCTGTTGTTGTTGCTGTTGACGTTGTTGCTGTTGTTGTTGTTGTGGAAACTCAACGACCCCTGCCCAGTTGGCATCTTCCGGGGCTTGAAAATCCCTATCCACAATAGCTCCGAACAATGGACGAGCAACAGGAACAGCCAATCTTCCTCGGTGTGAGGAACAATCAGCGAAAATCCTTTTGTCCAGGATGGCAACACTCTGAAAGTCATTTGTCATTGGCAAGTTCGGCAAAAAGTGTCTGATCAACATCATAATGAATCTCGGATAGAGACAAAAACGCTGATTTTCGGGAGCAGATATCTGATGAACAAACTCCGAAAAGATCATCTCTGAAAAACTATTTGGGCGATTATACACCATTGCGACAATCCCCGATTGAATCTTCGCGACAATATAGTCAAACCCTGCCTTTTTCGCAGCAAAGCACACCATAAATACATGCGCCAAAAACCTCCATTGTCCTATCAATCCACTTTTCATGTATGACACTTTTGTCACATCGAGGCTGTACCCCATTCTTTGAAAGGCCGCTTGCCTTATATTCATCGGAAATTCTATAGGACCAGCTTCTTGTTCCTGAGTGCCCAAGTGCAGCACTTGACGAATCATATCAGCCGAAAATACTAACGGCTGTCCTTCAATGCGAGTGCGTAGAACTGTCGGAGTGACCGAGCAGTCTACTTGCAAATGGTCATAAAATTGACGGATGTAGGGTAACACTAACTGCACATTATGCCATAGTGCATGTCCGATCCTTGATTCAGCTAGAAAATCCAGTACTTCACGGAATCCCTGCGCCTCAGGGAGATTCATGTCTGGATTAAGGACCATATTATGCTTAGGGACAAAAGCGCGAACCGCCATATCTGCACAATAAATAAAACTGTTAGACTCATTAAAAATCAATAAACTTGTTTAAATTCAAATTTGTTTTATTTTGTACTTTATTAAATACACAATCTAGCACAATTAAATTTCCACAAGTTTAATAAAATTTAAATTAAACAAAACAAATAAAGTACAGATTCGAAAGTAACAGATTCGAAGTGTCCATATTTGAATGTAATGGACAGATTCGAAGTGTCATTATTCGAGTCTGATGGACAGATTCGAGGATCATGGTCATCTCGAATCTAATGACAGATTCGAGAAACCCATGAACAGATTCGAAGGTCCTAGAACAGACTCGAAGCCCCGTCGGTCCTGCCTTCACCAAAAAATTCAAGATTTTAACCGTTTTGAACTTAGTAATTCACATACATTAGTTCAACTAGGTTCTAATCATTGATTTATGCTTTTAATTTGATCTTTTATAGGTCCAAACTTGGTAATTTAGCAAAAACCCTATTTCAACCCACAAAACTTCAAAATTCGATGTTTTAGCCTAAAATTGTGTATAAAACTACACAAATCTTGTACAATCCGGTTGATTATACCTAGATGTATCTGTAGAATCGAAACACCAAGTAAGAGAGTCGAAAAAATGTCGCTTAGAAGAAATATGATAGATTCGAGAATAGAATCGAGATCGCCGCAGTAGACTCGAGTGTATAGATTCGAAAACAGTAAGGTCTTAAATGACTTCACTGTTGACCTATTTATACCACCAACCCTCGATTCTAAACATAGACTCGAATCTACTGACAGATTCGAAGTCTTACCGCTTCGAGTCTGTCTTAGATTCGAAACCACCAATACTTAGAAAAATTTTCGAAAATTTTGAAATAAATTCAACTTTTCCAACTTTTTTTCTACGGTATCGTGTAACCAGATAAACTATGCCAATTCTTTTACCTTATCTCAAGATAGTTCACGCATTGTTTATTTTATCCAACTTTGAATGCACCCTCAGTAACTTTTGACCTTTTACCTAAGTAAAAATTAAACTAAACTAAAATGAAATAAAATAAACTAAGGTAAAAATAAAATAAAATAAAGTAAAATAAAATTTTGACCAAAAAATTTAATCTAGACTTAAGAAAAATTTACAATCTAAGCTAAATACTTAACAACATATTTTTGATGAGTATAGTCTAAGAAAGGTTCAATCAGATAGCGATGTCTGATACTAACTTTCAGTACTTAAACGTTCACACTTAGGAATTTTTTTTTATTCCTTTGTTTGTTTGTCGTGACATACCTATTTAGCCGATTGTTGGTATTTTTACCCCTTTTAAACATTCTACATTTGGGAATATCCCTTGGCCTTTTTATTTATCAGGAAATTATCTTACGTGACGCAGACATAGACATACTTTTATGATCAAGGCACACAGACAAAGATTCTAACTTGTTGGTATTTGCAAACTTTCTTTAAAAGACAAACATCGGACACAGGTCTGTATTTTCATACAACAAAGTGTCCTAGTTTGACTTAAGGTTTATTTTTAAAGTTAGCAGACAGCGGTGACAGGTCTGTACTGACGTACAACAGAGCGACATATCTGCTAACCCGAATCTAAACAGAGACAACAGGTCTGTACTTACGTACAACAGAGTTGCATGTTTTCGACTCTCAGTTTTATATGATTTTTCTATTCATTCCATTTTAAGATGTATTTTGTTTCCATACATCCCCAGAAAGTTTGCATACCTCATTTAGACTCAA
>JAANYP010002398.1:3880-32680 GCA_020465985.1 Centrapalus pauciflorus | reverse complement strand
GAAACATATGCAAGTTAGTAATGCAATTTGTCTCTCATAGCGGTCCTGAGCAATGCAAGTAATCAAGGAACATGCAACAGCAGTTGTCCAGTTTCAGCAGTGTCTATCATACGTTCCAAACATGCAATTAAGTAATCAAGGAACAAGCAGCAGAAGTTTCCATACAAAGTCAGTAACAATCACCAATAAGTACGGAAACATATGCAAGTGAGTAATGCAATTTGTCAGTCACAGCGGTCCTGAGCAATGCAAGTAATCAAGGAACATGCAACAACAATTGTCCAGTTTCAGCAGTGTCTATCATACATTCCTAACATACAATTAAGTAATCAAGGAACAAGCAGCAGCAGATGTTTCAATACAAGTCGATAAGAATCACCAATAACTACTGAAACATATGCAAGTTAGTAATGCAATGTGTCACTCACAGCGGTCCTGAGCAATCCAAGTAATCAAGGAACATGCAACAGAAGTTGTCCAGTTTTAGCAGTGTCTATCATACGTTCCTAACATACAATTAAGTAATCAAGGAACAAGCAGCAGTAGATGTTTCCATACAAGTCGGTAAAAATCACCAATAAATACTGAAACGTATGCAAGTAAGTAATGGAATCTGTCACTCACACCTGTCCTGAGCAATCCAAGTAATCAAGGAACATGCAGCAGCAGTTGTTCAGTTTCAGCAGTGTCTATCATACGTTCCAAACATACAATTAAGTAATCAAGGAACAAGCAGCAACAGATATTTCAATACAAAGTCAGTAACAATCACCAATAAGTACGGAAACATATGCAAGTGAGTAATGCAATCTGTCAGTCACCGCGGTCCTGAGCAATGCAAGTAATCAAGGAACATGCAACAACAGTTGTCCAGTTTCAGCAGTGTCTATCATACGTTCCTAACATACAATTAAGTAATCAAGGAACAAGCAGTAGCAGATGTTTCCATACAAGTCAGTAACAATCACCAATAAGTACTGAAACATATGCAAGTAAGTAATGCAATCTGTCACTCACAGCGGTCCTGAGCAATGCAAGTAATCAAGGAACATGCAGCAGTAGTCCAGTTTCAGCAGTGTCTATCATACTTTCCTAACATACAATTAATTAATAAAGGAACAAGCAGTAACAGATGTTTCCATACAAGTCGGTAAAAATCACCAATAAATACTGAAACGTATGCAAGTAAGTAATGGAATCTGTCACTCACACCAGTCCTGAGCAATCCAAGTAATCAAGGAACATGCAGCAGCAGTTGTCCAGTTTCGGCAGTGTCTATCATACGTTCAAAACATACAATTAAGTAATCAAGGAACAAGCAACAGCAGATGTTTCCATACAAAGTCAGTAACAATCACCAATAAATACGGAAACATATGCAAGTGAGTAATGCAACCTGTCAGTCACAGCAGTCCTGAGCAATGCAAGTAATCAAGGAACATGCAACAGCAATTGTCCAGTTTCAACAGTGTCTATCATACGTTCCTAACATACAATTAAGTAATCAAGGAACAAGCAGCAGCAGATGTTTCAATACAAGTCGATAAGAATCACCAATAAGTACCGAAACATATGCAAGTTAGTAATGCAATGTGTCACTCACAGCGGTCCTGAGCAAACCAAGTAATCAAGGAACATGCAACAGCAGTTGTCCAGTTTCAGCAGTGTCTATCATACGTTCCTAACATACAATTAAGTAATCAAGGAACAAGCAGCAGCAGATGTTTCCATACAAGTCAGTAAAAATCACCAATAAATATTGAAACGTATGCAAGTATGTAATGGAATCTGTCACTCGCACCTGTCCTGAGCAATCCAAGTAATCAAGGAACATGCAACAGCAGTTGTTCAGTTTCAGCAGTGTCTATCATACGTTCCAAACATACAATTAAGTAATCAAGGAACAAGCAGCAGCAGATATTTCCATACAAAGTCAGTAACAATCACCAATAAGTACGGAAACATATGCAAGTGAGTAATGCAATCTGTCAGTCACAGCGGTCCTGAGCAATGCAAGTAATCAAGGAACATGCAACAGCAGTTGTCCAGTTTCAGCAGTGTCTATCATACGTTCCTAACATACAATTAAGTAATCAAGGAACAAGCAGCAGCAGATGTTTCCATACAAGTCAGTAACAATCACCAATAAGTACTGAAACATATGCAAGTAAGTATTGCAATCTGTCACTCACAGCGGTCCTGAGCAATGCAAGTAATCAAGGAACATGTAACAGCAGTTGTCCAGTTTCAGCAGTGTCTATCATACGTTCCTGACTTACAATTAAGTAATCAAGGAACAAGCAGCAACAGATGTTTCAATACAAGTCGGTAACTATCACCATTAAGTACCGAAACATATGCAAGTTAGTAATGCAATTTGTCTCTCACAGCAGTCCTGAGCAATCCAAGTAATCAAGGAACATGCAACAGCAGTTGTCTAGTTTCAGCAGTGTCTATCATACGTCCCTAATATACAATTATGTAATCAAGGAACAAGCAGCAGCAGATGTTTCGATACAAGTCAGTAACAATCACCAATAAATACTGAAACGTATGCAAGTAAGTAATTGAATCTGTCACCCACACCTATCCTGAGCAATCCAAGTAATCAAGGAACATGCAGCAGTTGTCCAGTTTCAGTAGTGTCTATCATACGTTCCAAACATACAATTAAGTAATCAAGGAACAAGCAGCAGTAGGTGTTTCCATACAAGTCAGTAACAATCACCAATAACTACCGAAATATATGCAAGTAAGTAATGGAATCTGTCACTCACACCTGTCCAGAGCAATCTAAGTAATCAAGGAACATTCAGCAGCAGTTGTCAAGTTTCAGCAGTGTCTATCATACGTTCCTAACGTACAATTAAGTAATCAAGGAACAAGCAGCAACAAATGTTTCCATACAAGTCAGTAACAATCACCAATAAATACCGAAACATATGCAAGTTAGTAATGCAATGTGTCACTCACAGTGGTCCTGAGCAATCCAAGTAATCAAGGAACATGCAGCAGCAGTTGTCCAGTTTCAGCAGTGTCTATCATACGTTCCAAACATACAATTAAGTAATCAAGGAACAAGCAGCAGCAGATGTTTCCATACAAGTCAGTAACAATCACCAATAAGTATTGAAACATATGCAAGTAAGTAATGGAATCTGTCACTCACACCTGTCCTGAGCAATCCAAGTAATCAAGGAATATTCAGCAGCAGTTGTCAAGTTTCAGCAGTGTCTATCATACGTTCCTAACATACACGCAGCAGCCAATGTTTCCATACAAGTCAGTAACAATCACCAATAAGTACCGAAACATATGCAAGTAAGTAATGCATTTTGTCACTCACAGTGGTCCTGAGCAATGCAAGTAATCAAGGAACATGCAGCAGCAGTTGTCCAGTTTTAGTAGTGTCTATCATACGTTCCTGACTTACAATTAAGTAATCAAGGAACAAGCAGCAACAGATGTTTCAATACAAGTCGGTAACTATCACCAATAAGTACCGAAACATACGCAAGTTAGTAATGCAATTTGTCTCTCACAGCGGTCCTGAGCAATGCAAGTAATCAAGGAACATGCAACACCAGTTGTCCAGTTTCAGCAGTGTCTATCATACGTTCCAAACATGCAATTAAGTAATCAAGGAACAAGCAGCAGCAGATGTTTCCATACAAAGTCAGTAACAATCACCAATAAGTACGGAAACATATGCAAGTGAGTAATGCAATTTGTCAGTCACAGCGGTCATGAGCAATGCAAGTAATCAAGGAACATGCAACAGCAATTGTCCAGTTTTAGCAGTGTCTATCATACGTTCCTAACATACAATTAAGTAATCAAGGAACAAGCAGCAGCAGATGTTTCAATACAAGTCGATAAGAATCACCAATAACTACCGAAACATATGCAAGTTAGTAATGCAATGTGTCACTCACAGCGGTCCTGAGCAAACCAAATAATCAAGGAACATGCAACAGCAGTTGTCCAGTTTCAGCAGTGTCTATCATACGTTCCTAACATACAATTAAGTATTCAAGGAACGAGCAGCAGCAGATGTTTCCATACAAGTCGGTAAAAATCACCAATAAATACTGAAACGTATGCAAGTAAGTAATGGAATCTGTCACTCACACCTGTCCTGAGCAATCCAAATAATCAAGGAACATGCAGCAGCAGTTGTTCAGTTTCAGCAGTGTCTATCATACGTTCCAAACATACAATTAAGTAATCAAGGAACAAGCAGCAGCAGATATTTCCATACAAAGTCAGTAACAATCACCAATTAGTACGGAAACATATGCAAGTGAGTAATGCAATCTGTCAGTCACAGCGGTCCTGAGCAATGCAAGTAATCAAGGAACATGCAACAGCAGTTGTCCAGTGTCAGCGGTGTCTATCATACGTTCCTAACATACAATTAAGTAATCAAGGAACAAGCAGCAGTAGATGTTTCCATACAGGTCAGTAACAATCACCAATAAGTACTGAAACATGTGCAAGTAAGTAATGCAATCTGTCACTCACAGCGGTCCTGAGCAATGCAAGTAATCAAGGAACATGCAGCATGTAACAGCCCGAAATTTAATAAGTATATATTTCAGCATCAGTCTTTGGATAATAAAGTAAATTTTATCAAATTTTTAGTAAATAGCTGATAATGTGAATCTGAAATAATTAATTATATTAAGTTATAATTAATTATGATAAGTTGCCCAAAAATTTAGTTGAAATTAAGTTAATAATTAAAATTCAGCTAAATGACAATTTAATGACTGAAAATAGCGAAACTGACTAAAATGAGTTAAAATTGACTAAAAGACAATTGTTGCAGATCTAGAACTTCTGTGCTAATATTTGTATCTGAAATGCAAATCGGAGTATTGGGAATAAAAGTTGGACAATTTCGGAAAATTCAGTAGAATATCTGATTTTCCCTATTTCCCTATAAATAGGAGCTACACTCCTCACTTTTTAAAGTTTGGAAAATTGCTTCTCCTTCTCTCTCTACACTCTCCTCCTTCTCTCTAGCTTTTCTTCAAATCGAACCGTCGGATTCTCGTGTTTTATACGCCATTGAATAGAGATCGTCGAGTTCTTCGCGAATCTACCATTTCGTGTTTGATTTCGTCCGAATTTGAGGTAAGATCGACCGTTTTTCTGACTTTTGGCTCGGTTTTGAAGAGCATTTTCGAATCTGTTCATTTTTCCTTCATTTGAAGCTGATTTGCCCTCGTTTAGGACCTGTTCTTGCTTGGAAATCATCAACAGTCGAAGGTTTTAGCTTGGACGAAGGTTAGTGATTATTTTTCCCTCATTTTTGTTCAAGTTTCGTAGTTAAAACCTGGAAAACTATTGAACTCGTAAGAACAGACTCGAGACCTTCTTATTTAGACTCAAATGGTGATTGAATTCGAATCTAATCCCTAGATTCGAAGGGATGATGATTCGAATCTAATCTCCTTAGAGTTTATTATGTGTGTCTCGAATCTAATGTGTGTCTCGAATCTAATGTGTGTCTCGAATCTAATGTGTGTCTCGAATCTGAGTGTATGTCTCGAATCTGTTTGTTGCCTTCGAATCTATGAGTATTTCGAATCTATAGATTCGAATTATACTCTATTCGAATCTATCTCCTTTAAATTCGAATCTGATCCTATTCCAAGTCTAAGATTAATTTCCAAAATCAGATTAAATTATTAATAATCCTAAGGAAATTGAAAGTATTGTTTGATTATGCTAAAACTCTCAAGTTCAAGATGCATACCTATTATATACACAAATTAATTAATTGACTCTGTGTAAACCCTTAGAAATTGTATATCATGTTTCACCTTGCTAGTATTACGATTGGCTCTGTTCCAAAGCCACACATCTATAAGTAGATGAATCGTATTAATCTGATAAGAATAGACTCACCCTGGGACGATAGGAACTACCTCAGACTCGACAGCTAGAATTGACAATGACTTGAATATATAACTAGGGTTATATAGATTATGACTCAGACTTGAAACTGAAATGCAGGCAGGAACCCACCGATTTGACAGAATAAATTGATCAGCTTAACTCGTTAAGCATTATCTGACTTCGGACCATAGTGAGTGACAGATTTCATTAATTACTTACATATATTTTGATACTTATTGGTGAATGTACTGACTGTATGGAAACTACTGAATGATTGCTGCATGTTTCTTTAATACTATATTGTATCATAGAAACGTATGTTGCCATCACTGAACTAGACATTTGAAATGCCTTGATTGCATGTTCACTTTTACATTTTATGTAAATACGCATCATGCTTACTGCTTACTTGACTGTTTATATACCTGCCATTGCATATTGCATCATCCGACCGGACCGAATGTGAGATCTCCATTCACAGGAGGGAATTCTGCAGATTCCTTTCCTATCTGACTTGTTTCCATACACTTCCCGTTGGGCTTCGGCCTTACATATGGGAATACTGACCGGGTTGTCTCCCAACCTAATTGCCGTCTCTGACGTGTTGACCGACAGGATCTGATAGTATGTTATATGTGTGTTGTATTTAGTGGAACCCTGTTAACTCACTAAGCTTTGTTAGCTTACTCTGTCATGACAACTCCTTTTCAGGAAAAGCTGATAAAGGCAAGATCATAGCAGGTAGTTCATCCCAGGCTAAGTGAATCTGGATTTTGATGAATAGCAGACCTTGGACTTTTGATGATGCCTATTCTGTAAAGACGATGCGGTCTCGGGTAGCTTGTTCAGTCTTCCGCACTCTGATTGAAGATTTAGAAGCTAGTTAGACCACCATTTGATCTTTAAATTATTGTTGTAATTAAGTATTTTTGTTGATGGGCCTGTGGTATCAAACAATTAATATTATTATGAAATGAAATATTTTGTCGTGTACTGTATGTGGAAAATTGGATGTTACAAGTTGGTATCAGAGCAGCAGTTTAATCATCGGATTGGCCACCCGATACTTAAACTACTGGTATGATATGGACTATGTGACTCTGAATTCCCGAACAAGTCACCGAGGCCTAGGGTAACCTAATTAGTAAAGGACTACCCACACAACTTGACCTAAGATAGGCAATTGATGACTGATAGGATTGGGAAGGGATTGACTGCTTAATTGACCTTGACTTGACTTTGTATCTGTCTGATTGACTGACTGCCTTCATATATATGAATTTAGATATGATTATCTGATGTAGGAATTATGACTTGAATTGTGCTTATTGAATCAGGAAATAATAACTATTTCCTTTATATTTTTCAGCCAATGGCTGATAAGAATCCGACTGTTGCCGGTTCCTCAAGGGTTGATAAAGCTGCTGATGCTGCAGCTGATCAACACAAAGAATCTGTTCACGTAGAAGACATAGGCACTGACCCTGAGAATACTGCTAATGACTCAAGCAGTACCGCCACCCCTGTGCCTCCCCAGCAGGCTCAACTGATTGACCTCGTTCATAAGTTGAATGAGGATAACCGTAGGCAGATGCAGCTTATGATGGATAGGAACCGACTGCAGACTGATATGGCAGTTGAAGACCGATTTAAGGAGATTAAGGACTTGCTGACCAAGGGTAAAGCAGTGATGCAGACTGACGAAGCAAACCAGCGCGAAATGGAATTTAAGCGCCGTGAGGAAGAACTTAGGTTGCGAGAATTTAAGTTACAGGAATTAGAACTGAAGCATAGGGAAGAAATGTTAGCAAAGCCAAAAAAAGACAGGAAGAGGAAGCATAGACATGTGTCCTCTGATGAAAGTGAGACTGACTCTTCTGACCATCACGTTAAGGTAGGACGTGAGTGTACGTTTGTTGATTTCAAAAAGTGTGGAGCTCGTACATTTGCGGGGTCATCTGATCCTGTTAAGGCTATGGACTGGGTCGCGAATGTGGAGAAAGCGTTCAAACTCTCCAAGTGTAATGAGGAAGACAAGGTGACGTTTGCAACAGGAATGTTGGAAGATGGAGCTGGCCGTTGGTGGAAGTCGATTACGAATCCCATGTCTGAAGCAATGGAGAAATCCATTACTTGGGAACAATTTAAGATTCATTTGAAGGAGAAATACTGCCCCCAGGATGTTAAGCGCCAGATGGAGAAAACCCTGCTATCGTTTCAGCAAGGTACAAAGTCCGTAACAGATTATGAGCTGGAATTTACCAGGCTCTCGCTATTATCTGATCATCCTGTTGATACCGACGAAAGGAGAAGGGATTTGTTTGTGGATGGTCTGGATCGAGAAATCCGGAAGTTTGTGAAGTCCGGCAGACCGAAAAGTTATATTGAGGCAGTGGAAATTGCTAGGGTAGGTGAGCTTGAAATCTATCCTGAGCGCGCATGTCCTTTCATTGCCAAATCTAATAAGAAGGAGAAATCTGAGAAAGCTGAAAGGAAGTATGAAAGTTCGAAGAAGGGAGATAAGCAGTCTTCCAAGAAAGCAAAGTCATATGCTGTGACCTCGGCGCCAAAGCCTGCTTGTCCTCGCTGCAAGCAGATTCATGAAGGAAAGTGCGATCCTGCATTCGTTAAGTGCTATTGCTGTAGGCAGAATGGTCACGACCGATCGGAATGTCCCAAGCGCAGTGAAGCTTGCCGAAATTGCATTACGTTGGGGCACCATGCTAAAGACTGTACCCGACCCCGATTTGTTCCACCGCCTGCATCTTCACCGCAACAATCAGTCAAGGGTTCCTCTGCTCCGAGGAATCAACCGAGAGCTTTCCAGATGACAGCCGAAGAGGCGAAAGAGACTGCTGACGTCGTCACGGGTACATTTCTTGTTAATGATATGCCTGCCCTAATCTTATTTGACTCTGGATCTAATCTATCGTATGTGTCCGAAAAGTTTGCTAGACAGTTTGATTTTGCCCCTGAAATGTTGCCTGTGCCCTTAGACATAGAAACTGCTAGCTCGAAATTTGTGACTGTGAATAAAGTCTTTCGTTCCTGTAAGCTAGTGATTGATGACTTCTCCTCGGACGTTGACCTGATACCGATGTGGATTAGGGAGTTCGATGTTATTATAGGAATGGACTGGCTAATGATGAGAAATGCTGAAATCCTTTGTGCAAAAAGGATAATTAGAATTAGAACCCCCGAAGGAAATGAACGTTATGTTTATGGCGATAGAAAGACTCGAGATTTAGGTCTCATCTCTGTACTGAAAGCCCGAAAGTGCCTAACCAAAGGTTGTTCCGCCTATTTAGCATATGCCATAGATGCTAGAGAAGTTAAAAAGACCATGTCTGATGTACCCATAGTTCAAGAATTCCCTGATGTATTCCCGGATGACATCTCTGGTTTGCCACCAGATCGTCAAATCGAATTCCATATTGACCTTGTACCGGGTGCTGCTCCTATCGCGAAAGCTCCTTATCGTCTTGCTCCGAATGAAATGAAGGAGATGATGAGTCAGTTGCAGGAACTATTGGAAAAAGGATTTATTCGTCCGAGTACTTCTCCTTGGGGTGCTCCGGTTCTTTTCGTTAAGAAGAAGGATGGTACCTTCCGCATGTGTATCGATTATCGGGAGTTAAATAAAGTAACTATTAAGAATCGATACCCTCTGCCAAGAATTGACGATTTGTTTGATCAACTCCAAGGGGCTAGTTACTTCTCGAAGATCGATCTCCGATCTGGTTACCATCAACTCAAAGTATTTGAGTCTGACGTACCGAAGACTGCATTTCGTACTCGTTACGGTCATTTTGAGTTTCTTGTAATGCCGTTCGGTCTCACAAATGCCCCGGCAGCATTTATTGACCTCATGAATAGGGTATGTAGGCCAATGCTGGATAAATCAGTGATAGTCTTCATTGATGACATCTTGATTTACTCTAAGTCTGAATCTGACCATGCGATGCATTTGCGAGAATTGCTAGAATTGTTACGAAAGGAGCGACTCTACGCAAAATTCTCCAAATGTGAATTCTGGTTACGCCAGGTACAATTTTTAGGACATATTATCTCGGGTGAGGGGATAGCCGTAGATCCATCAAAGGTTGATGCGGTTCAGAAGTGGGAAGCGCCGAAAAACGTATCTGAAGTCCGGAGTTTCTTGGGTCTAGCGGGTTATTACAGAAGATTTATCCGTGATTTCTCCAAGATTGCGGTGCCTTTAACCAGCCTGACGAAGAAAGAAGTCAAGTTTGAATGGAATGAACCTCAAGATCGAGCCTTTGAGACTCTGAAACGTAAGCTAGTAGAAGCGCCGATTTTGGCCTTACCTGAGGGTAATGATGATTTTGCAGTCTATAGTGATGCATCTAAGATGGGATTAGGCTGTGTACTGATGCAAAGGGATAAAGTAATTGCCTACGCATCAAGGCAGCTAAAGGCGCATGAAAAGAATTACCCGACGCATGACTTGGAGCTCGCAGCCGTAACCTTTGCATTGAAGATTTGGCGACATTATCTGTATGGGACCAGGTGTAAATTATATACGGATCACAAAAGTCTGAAGTATATATTTGACCAAAAAGAGTTGAATATGCGACAAAGGCGATCTATGGAATTGATAAAAGACTATGACTGTGAGATCCTTTACCATCCTGGTAAAGCAAACATTGTAGCAGATGCCCTAAGCCGCAAAACCGGACAAGACCATTATTCCCGATGTTATGCCTTGACTCCTGTTGTATTGGAGTCTGCTTTGTCTGAATCGATTATTGCCGCTCAAACCGAAGCCATTCGGGATGAGAACTTGAAATCTGAACGCATGATTACTTATGTGACCCAGCTGACTCTTGATAATCGTGGTCTTAGACGGTTTTTGGATAGAATATGGGTTCCCAGTCTAGGAGGTATTCGAGATCGAATTCTGTCGGAAGCTCATATGTCGAAATTCTCGATACACCCTGGTTCTACCAAAATGTATCAAGATTTGAGGACGGAATATTGGTGGCCTGGAATGAAGAAGGACGTGGGGCGATATGTAGAAAATTGTATGACTTGCTTACAAGTCAAATCTGAACATCAAAAGCCGTATGGGGAACTGCAACCATTGCCAATTCCGGAATGGAAGTGGGACCACATAACCATGGACTTTGTGACGAAGCTGCCAAGGACAAAGCGGAATCATGACTCTATATGGGTAATAGTGGATCGACTTACTAAGTCAGCCCATTTCCTACCCATACGTGAAGATGAACGCCTCGAAAAGTTAGCTGAATTGTACGTAAAAGAAATTGTGACTAGACATGGTGTGCCATTGTCTATAGTATCTGACCGTGACAGCAGATTTACTTCACGTTTTTGGAAGGCTTTTCAGACTGGACTAGGAACTGAACTCAAGATGAGCACCGCTTATCATCCAGAAACTGACGGGCAAAGTGAGAGGACAATTTTGACCCTAGAAGATATGCTACGTGCCTGTGTAATTGATCTCGGTGGAAGTTGGGATACTCACCTGCCGTTTGTGGAGTTTGCTTATAACAATAGTTATCATTCGACTATTGGTATGCCTCCCTATCAGCTTTTGTACGGACGTCGATGCAGAACTCCAACCTGTTGGAGGGAAACAGGTGAACGCCCGATCTCTGGACCAGCAATTCTGCAAGAAGCCCATGATCAGCTACAAGTGATTCGGCAGCGGATACAGACTTCTCAAGACAGACAAAAGAAGTATCATGATAGAAGACGTAAGCCGATTGCGTTTGAAGTTGGAGATAAAGTGTTGCTGAAAGTTTCGCCAAGAAAAGGAATAGTAAGGTTCGGCAAACGGGGGAAGTTGAGCCCTCGATTTGTGGGTCCTTTTGAAATTCTCGAGCGTATAGGATTGCAAGCCTACAGACTAAAGCTGCCTGCCGAAATGATTGGGATTCATGATGTATTTCATGTGAGTAACCTTCGAAAGTGTCTAGCTGACGCTGAAGCCGTGATTCCTTGGAAAGACGTGCAATTAGATGAGCAGTTGCGGTACGAAGAAGAGCCTGAGCGTATACTCGACCATAAAGTTTCGAAATTGCGTAGTAAGGAAATCCCAATGGTGTTAGTTCAATGGAAATATCACAAGGGATCTGCGCAAACTTGGGAACGAGAAGACGAGATTAGACAAAAGTATCCGAAGTTATTTCTGCCTTAGTTAATTCCGAGGACGGAATTAATTTAACGGGGGAAGATTGTAACAGCCCGAAATTTAATAAGTATATATTTCAGCATCAGTCTTTGGATAATAAAGTAAATTTTATCAAATTTTTAGTAAATAGCTGATAATGTGAATCTGAAATAATTAATTATATTAAGTTATAATTAATTATGATAAGTTGCCCAAAAATTTAGTTGAAATTAAGTTAATAATTAAAATTCAGCTAAATGACAATTTAATGACTGAAAATAGCGAAACTGACTAAAATGAGTTAAAATTGACTAAAAGACAATTGTTGCAGATCTAGAACTTCTGTGCTAATATTTGTATCTGAAATGCAAATCGGAGTATTGGGAATAAAAGTTGGACAATTCCGGAAAATTCAGTAGAATATCTGATTTTCCCTATTTCCCTATAAATAGGAGCTACACTCCTCACTTTTTAAAGTTTGGAAAATTGCTTCTCCTTCTCTCTCTACACTCTCCTCCTTCTCTCTAGCTTTTCTTCAAATCGAACCGTCGGATTCTCGTGTTTTATACGCCATTGAATAGAGATCGTCGAGTTCTTCGCGAATCTACCATTTCGTGTTTGATTTCGTCCGAATTTGAGGTAAGATCGACCGTTTTTCTGACTTTTGGCTCGGTTTTGAAGAGCATTTTCGAATCTGTTCATTTTTCCTTCATTTGAAGCTGATTTGCCCTCGTTTAGGACCTGTTCTTGCTTGGAAATCATCCACAGTCGAAGGTTTTAGCTTGGACGAAGGTTAGTGATTATTTTTCCCTCATTTTTGTTCAAGTTTCGTAGTTAAAACCTGGAAAACTATTGAACTCGTAAGAACAGACTCGAGACCTTCTTATTTAGACTCGAATGGTGATTGAATTCGAATCTAATCCCTAGATTCGAAGGGATGATGATTCGAATCTAATCTCCTTAGAGTTTATTATGTGTGTCTCGAATCTAATGTGTCTCGAATCTAATGTGTGTCTCGAATCTAATGTGTGTCTCGAATCTGAGTGTATGTCTCGAATCTGTTTGTTGCCTTCGAATCTATGAGTATTTCGAATCTATAGATTCGAATTATACTCTATTCGAATCTATCTCCTTTAAATTCGAATCTGATCCTATTCCAAGTCTAAGATTAATTTCCAAAATCAGATTAAATTATTAATCATCCTAAGGAAATTGAAAGTATTGTTTGATTATGATAAAACTCTCAAGTTCAAGATGCATACCTATTATATACACAAATTAATTAATTGACTCTGTGTAAACCCTTAGAAATTGTATATCATGTTTCACCTTGCTAGTATTACGATTGGCTCTGTTCCAAGGCCACACATCTATAAGTAGATGAATCGTATTAATCTGATAAGAATAGACTCACCCTGGGACGATAGGAACTACCTCAGACTCGACAGCTAGAATTGACAATGACTTGAATATATAACTAGGGTTATATAGATTATGACTCAGACTTGAAACTGAAATGCAGGCAGGAACCCACCGATTTGACAGAATAAATTGATCAGCTTAACTCGTTAAGATTATCTGACTTCGGACCACAGTGAGTGACAGATTTCATTAATTACTTACATATATTTTGATACTTATTGGTGAATGTACTGACTGTATGGAAACTACTGAATGATTGCTGCATGTTTCTTTAATACTATATTGTATCATAGAAACGTATGTTGCCATCACTGAACTAGACATTTGAAATGCCTTGATTGCATGTTCACTTTTACATTTTATGTAAATACGCATCATGCTTACTGCTTACTTGACTGTTTATATACCTGCCATTGCATATTGCATCATCCGACCGGACCGAATGTGAGATCTCCATTCACAGGATGGAATTCTGCAGATTCCTTTCCTATCTGACTTGTTTCCATACACTTCCCGTAGGGCTTCGGCCTTACATATGGGAATACTGACCGGGTTGTCTCCCAACCTAATTGCCGTCTCTGACGTGTTGACCGACAGGATCTGATAGTATGTTATATGTGTGTTGTATTTAGTGGAACCCTGTTAACTCACTAAGCTTTGTTAGCTTACTCTGTCATGACAACTCCTTTTCAGGAAAAGCTGATAAAGGCAAGATCATAGCAGGTAGTTCATCCCAGGCTAAGTGAATCTGGATTTTGATGAATAGCAGACCTTGGACTTTTGATGATGCCTATTCTGTAAAGACGATGCGGTCTCGGGTAGCTTGTTCAGTCTTCCGCACTCTGATTGAAGATTTAGAAGCTAGTTAGACCACCATTTGATCTTTAAATTATTGTTGTAATTAAGTATTTTTGTTGATGGGCCTGTGGTATCAAACAATTAATATTATTATGAAATGAAATATTTTGTCGTGTACTGTTTGTGGAAAATTGGATGTTACACAGCAGCAGTAGTCCAGTTTCAGCAGTGTCTATCATACGTTCTTAACATACAATTAATTAATAAAGGAACAAGCAGTAACAGATGTTTCCATACAAGTCGGTAATAATCACCAATAAATACTGAAACGTATGCAAGTAAGTAATGGAATCTGTCACTCACACCAGTCCTGAGCAATCCAAGTAATCAAGGAACATGCAGCAGCAGTTGTTCAGTTTCAGCAGTGTCTATCATACGTTCCAAACATACAATTAAGTAATCAAGGAACAAGCAGCAGCAGATATTTCCATACAAAGTCAGTAACAATCACCAATAAGTACGGAAACATATGCAAGTGAGTAATGCAATCTGTCAGTCACAGCGGTCCTGAGCAATGCAAGTAATCAAGGAACATGCAACAACAATTGTCCAGTTTCAGCAGTGTCTATCATACGTTCCTAACATACAATTAAGTAATCAAGGAACAAGCAGCAGCAGATGTTTCAATACAAGTCGATAAGAATCACCAATAAGTACCGAAACATATGCAAGTTAGTAATGCAATGTGTCACTCACAGCGGTCCTGAGCAAACCAAGTAATCAAGGAACATGCAACAGCAGTTGTCCAGTTTCAGCATTGTCTATCATACGTTCCTAACATACAATTAAGTAATCAAGGAACAAGCAGCAGCAGATGTTTCCATACAAGTCGGTAAAAATCACTAATAAATACTGAAACGTATGCAAGTATGTAATGGAATCTGTCACTCACACCAGTCCTGAGCAATCCAAGTAATCAAGGAACATGCAGCAGCAGCTGTCCAGTTTCAGCAGTGTCTATCATACGTTCAAAACATACAATTAAGTAATCAAGGAACAAGCAACAGCAGATGTTTCCATACAAAGTCAGTAACAATCACCAATAAGTACGGAAACATATGCAAGTGAGTAATGCAATTTGTCAGTCACAGCGGTCCTGAGCAATGCAAGTAATCAAGGAACATGCAACAGCAGTTGTCTAGTTTCAGCAGTGTCTATCATACGTTCCTAACATACAATTAAGTAATCAAGGAACAAGCAGCAGCAGATGTTTCAATACAAGTCGATAAGAATCACCAATAAGTACCGAAACATATGCAAGTTAGTAATGCAGTGTGTCACTCACAGCGGTCCTAAGCAAACCAAGTAATCAAGGAACATGCAACAGCAGTTGTCCAGTTTCAGCATTGTCTATCATACGTTCCTAACATACAATTAAGTAATCAAGGAACAAGCAGCAGCAGATGTTTCCATACAAGTCGGTAAAAATCACTAATAAATACTGAAACGTATGCAAGTATGTAATGGAATCTGTCACTCACACCTGTCCTGAGCAATCCAAGTAATCAAGGAACATGCAGCAGCAGTTGTTCAGTTTCAGCAGTGTCTATCATACGTTCCTAACATACAATTAAGTAATCAAGGAACAAGCAGCAGCAGATGTTTCCATACAAGTCAGTAACAATCACCAATAAGTACTGAAACATATGCAAGTAAGTATTGCAATCTGTCACTCACAGCGGTCCTGAGCAATGCAAGTAATCAAGGAACATGCAGCAGCAGTAGTCCAGTTTCAGCAGTGTTTATCATACGTTCCTAACATACAATTAATTAATAAAGGAACAAGCAGCAACAGATGTTTCCATACAAGTCGGTAAAAATCACCAATAAATACTGAAACGTATGTGTAACAGCCCGTAATTTATTAAATATAAATTACAGCAGCAGACTTTGATAATAAAGCAATTCTAATCCAAATATTAGTAAATAACCGAAATATGAATCTGTAATAATTAATTATATTAAGTTATAATAATTTATGAAAGGTTGCCCAAAATTAGCTGAAATAAAGTTAATAATTAAAATTCAGCTAAATGACAAATTTAAGACTGAAAATGTCATAACGGACTAAAATGAATAAAAAATATGACTAAAAGACAATTGTAGCAAATCTGGAACTCCTTTGCTATTAATTACATCTGAAATGCAAATCTGATTGATGGGAATAAAAGTTGGACAATTCCGGAAAATTCAGTAGAAAATCTGATTTTCCCTATTTCCCTATAAATAGGGTATTCCTCCTCATTTACTTGGTTTGGAAAAAACTAGAACTCTCTCCTTCTCTCTCTAAGATTTCACTTTCTCACTAGCTTTTCTCCTAAACGAACCGTCGGATTCTCGTGATTTATACGTCAACGGATAAAGATCGTCAAGCTCTACAATATTCTGTGATTGTATGTTATTTTTGGTCCCGATTTGAGGTAAGATCGACCCCTTTTCTGTCTTTTGGTTCGGTTTTGAAAGAGCAAACTCGAGTTTGCTCAAATTCTTTTCTTTCGAAGCTGATTTGCCCTCGTTTAGGACCTGTTTTGGCTAGGAAAACTCTATAGTCGAAGGATATAGCTTGGACGAAGGTTAGTATCTATTTTTCCGTCATTTATGTTCATGTTTAGTAGCTAAAACCTGGAAAAAACGTTGAACATGTAGAACAGATTTGAAAATCCTTGTTTAGACTCGAATGTGTGATATTTTCGAATCTAACCCCTAGACTCGAAGGGTTATGGTTTCGAATCTAACCCCTAGACTCGAAGGGGTGCTAGTTTCGAATCTATCCTAGAATCTAAGGCCTACTTCGAATCTATTCCCTAGATTCGAATGTGTATGTGTGTTCGAATCTATCTCCTTAATTAGAATCTGATTTTGTTCCTAGCCAAAGTTAAATTCCTAAATCAGATTAAGTTATTGATCAACCTTATAATTGTGTAAATGTAATTGAAAGTATATTATGATTATGATAAAACTCTCAAGTTTAAGATGCATCTATTTTATGCACAAATAATTAACAGACTCTGAATGAACTCTTAGAAATCGTATGTCATGATTCACCTAGCTAGTAATATGATTGGCCTCGTTTCAAAGCCACATATATGTGTAATTAGGGATCGTATTAATCTGTTAAGAATAGACTCACTTTGGGACGATAGGAACTACCTCAGACTCGATAACTAGAATTGACAATAACCTGAATATATAACTAGGGTTATATAGATTATGACACAGACTTGACATTAATATGCCAGACTTGAAACTGAACTGCAGGAAACCGCCGATTTGACAGAGTAAACTGATCAGCTTAATTCGTTAAGCATTATCTGACTACGGACTACTCTGAATGACAGATTTCATTAATTACTTGCATATGTTTCGATACTTATTGGTGAATGTCATCGACTGTATGGAAACTTCCGTTTGTTGCTGCATGTTTCTTTAATACTTTATTGTATCATAGAAACGTATTTTTGACATTACTGAAGCTAGACACTTGAATTACCTTGATTGCATGTTAACTTTTACATTTTATGTAAACACTTATCATGCTTACTGCTTACTTGACTGTTTATATAATTGTCGCTGCATACTGCATTATCCGATAGGACCGAATGTGAGATCTCCATTCACAGGAGGGAATTCTGCAGATTCCTTTCCTATATGACTTGTTTCCATACACTTCCCGTAGGGCTTCGGCCTTACGTAGGGGAAAACAAACTGGGTTGTCTCCCAACCTTTTTGCTGTCTCAGGACGTAGTGACTTGCCGGCAGGAGCCGATAGTATGTTATATATGTGTGGTAACTAATGGAACTCTGTTAACTCACTAAGCAATGTTAGCTTACTCTGTCATGACAACTCTTTTATAGGAAAAGTTGATAAAGGCAAGACCATAGCAGGTAGTTCGTCCCAGGCTAAGTGATTTTGGACATTTGATGAATAGCAGACTTTTGGACTTTTGCTGACGCCTAATTTTAAAAGATGATGCGGTCTCGGGTAGCTTGTTCAGTCTTCCGCACTCTGATTGAAGATTTAGAAGCTAGTTAGACCACCATTTGATTTTAATATATTTTTGTAATTAAGTAATCAGGCAGATGGACCTGTGGTATCAAACAATTAGTAATATTTATTACTTAATGAAATGAAATATTATGACGTGTACTGTTTGTGGAAACTTGGATGTTACAAAGTTGGTATCAGAGCAGCAGTTTAATCATCGGATTGGCCACCCGATACTTAAACTACTGGTATGGTATGGACTATGTGACTCTGAATTCCCGAACAAGTCACCGAGGCCTAGGGTAACTTAATTAGTAAAGGACTACCCACACAACTTGACCTAAGATAGGCAAATGATGACTGATAGGATGGGGGAGGGATTGACTGCTTGATACTGACTTGACTTTGACTTGACTTTGTGAGCCTGACTGACTGCCTTCATATCTATGAATTTAGATATGATTATCTGACGTAGGTATTATGACTCGAACTATGCTTAATTGAATCAGGAAATAATAGTTATTTCCTTTATATTTTCAGCCAATGGCTGATAAGAATCCAAATGTTGCTGGTACCTCGACTGTTGGTAAAGCTGCTGATGCTGCAGCTGATCAACACAAAGAATCTGTTCATGTAGAGGACTTAGGCACTGACCCTGAAAATACTGCTAATGACTCAAGCAGTACTGCTACGCTTGTGCCTCCCCAGCAGGCTCAATTATTTGATCTCATTCACAAGCTGAATGAGGAAAATCGTAGGCAAATACAGCTTATGATGGATAGGAATCGACTGCAGACTGATATGTCGGTTGAGGACCGATTTAAGGAAATTAAGGACTTGCTGACTAAGGGTAAAGCGGTGGTGCAAACTGACGAAGAAATCCAGCGTGAAATTGACTTTAAGCGCCGTGAAGAAGAACTTAGGTTGCGAGAACTTAAGTTACGGGAGTTAGAATTGAAGTATAGGGAAGAGATGTTAGCAAAGCCCAAGAAGGATCGAAAAAGGAAACTTAGGCATGAGCCCTCTGAGGGACGACAAAGGGATCTTTTTGTGAATTCTGGCAGACCGAGAAGTGATATGGAAGTAGTTGAAGTTGCTAAGGTAGGAGAACTAGAAATCTATCCGGAGCGAGCGACTCTTTTTATTGCCAAGTCTAGCAAGAAAGAAAAATCTGAGAAATCGGAAAAGGAGAGTGGAAGTTTAAGGCAGGGAGATAAGCAGCCTTTTAAAAAGGCTAAATCTTATGCTGTGACCGCTACGCCAAGGTCTGCTTGTCCTCGCTGCAAGCAGATTCATGAAGGAAAATCTGATCCTGAGTTCGTGAGGTGCTACTGTTGTAGGCAGAAAGGTCATGACAGGTCAGAATGTCCCAAGCGCAATGAGGCTTGCCGTAACTTCATCACGTTGGGGCACCATGCTAAAGACTGTACTCGGCCCCGATTTGTTCCTCCGCCTGCATTTTCACCCCGGCAATCATTCAAGGGTTCTTCTGCTCCGAGGAATCAACAAAGATCTTTCCAGATGACAGCCGATGAGGCAAAAGAGACTGCTGATGTCGTCATGGGTACATTTCTTGTTAACTCTATGCCTGCTCTAATCTGTCATATGTGTCTGAAAAGTTTGCTAAACTGTTTGATTTTGCCCCAATAATGCTACCTGTACCGTTAGATATAGAAACTGCGAGTTCGAGTTTTGTGACTATAAGTAGAATCCTTCGTTCTTGTAAGCTAGTGATTGATGACCTCTCCTCAGACTTTGACCTGATACCGATGTGGATTAGAGAATTCGATATTATTATAGGAATGGACAGGCTCATGACGAGCAATGCTGAAATCCTTTGTGCCAAAGGATAATTAGAATTAGAACCCCCGAAGGAAATGAACGTTATGTTTATGATGATAGAAAGACTCGAGATTTAGGTCTCATTTCTGTAATGAAAGCCCGAAAGTGCCTAAGCAAAGATTGATTTTCGATCTGGATATCATCAACTTAAGATATTTGAGTCTGACGTACCGAAGACTGCATTTCGTGCTCGTTACGGCCATCTTGAGTTTCTAACAATACCGTTCGGTCTCACCAATGCCCCGGCCACAATTATGGACCTTATGAATAGAGTATGTAGGCCAATGCTGGACAAATCAGTGATAGTCTTTATTGATGACATTTTGATTTACTCTAAGTCTGAATCTGACCGTGCGAAGCTCGTTCGAGAATTGCTAGAATTGCTACGAAAAGAGCGACTCTACGCAAAATTCTCCAATTATGAGATCCTTTACCATCCGGGTATAGCAAACATTGTAGCAGATGCCCTAAGCCGCAAAACCGGACAAGACCATTATACCCGATGTTATGTTTTGACTTCTGTTGTTTTGGAGTCTGCCTTGCCTGAGTCGATTATTGCCGCTCAAACCGAAGCCATTCGGGATGAGAGCTTGAAATCTGAACGTATGGTTACTTATGTGACGAAGCTGACCCTTGATAATCATGGTCTTAGACGGTTCATGAATAGAATATGGGTCCCTATATTAGGAGAAATTCGTGATCAAATTCTGTCGGAGGCTCTTATGCCAAAATTTTCGGTACATCCTGGTACTACTATAATGTACCAAGATTTGAAAACGGAATATTGGTGGCCTGAAATGAAGAAGGACGTGGGACGATATGTGGAAAATTGTATAACTTATTTACAAGTCAAATCTGAACATCAGAAGCCGTATGGGGAATTACAACCATTGCCAATCCCAGAATGGAAGTGGGACCACATAATCATGGACTTTGTGACGAAGCTGCCCAGGACTAAGCGGAATCATGACTCTATAAGAGTAATAGTGGATCGACTTACTAAGTCAGCTCAATTACTACCCATACGTGAAGATGAACGCCTCGAAAAGTTAGCTGAATTGTACGTAAAGGAAATCGTGACTAGACATGGTGTGCCATTGTCTATAGTATCTGACCGTGACAGCAGATTTACTTCTCGTTTTTGGAAGACTTTTCAGAATGGACTAGGGACTGAACTTAAGATGAGCACCGCTTATCATCCTGAAACTGACGGGCAAAGTGAGAGGACGATTTTGACCTTAGAAGATATGTTACGCGCCTGTGTGATTGATCTCGGTGGAAAGACGTCGATGCCGAACTCCAACCTGTTGGAGGGAAACAGGTGAACGCCCGATCTCTGGACCAGCGATTTTGCAAGAAGCCCATAACCAACTACAGTTGATTCGGCAGCGGATTCAGACCTCACAGGATAGACAAAAGAAGTATCACGATAAAAGACGTAAGCCAATTGTGTTTGAATTTGGAGATAAAGTGTTGTTGAAGGTCTCGCCAAGAAAAGGGATAGTAAGGTTCGGCAAACGGGGGAAGTTGAGCCCTCGATTTGTGGGTCCTTTTGAAATTCTCGAGCGTGTAGGATTGCAAGCCTACAGACTAAAGTTGCCTGCCGAAATGTCTAGAATTCATGATGTATTTCACGTGAGTAATCTGCGAAAGTGTTTAGTTGATGTTGAAGCGGCGATTCCATGGAAAGACGTGCAAATTGACGAGCAGTTGCGATACGAAGAAGAGCCTGAGCGTATAATCGATCATAAGGTTTCGAAATTGCGCAACAAGGAAATCCCAATGGTATTAGTTCAATGGAAATATCATAAGGGATCTGCGCAAACTTGGAAACGAGAAGACGAGATTAAGCAGAAGTATCCGAAGTTATTCCTGTTTTAGTTGATTCCGAGGACGGAATCAATTTAACGGGGGAAGATTGTAACAGCCCGTAATTTATTAAATATAAATTACAGCAGCAGACTTTGATAATAAAGCAATTCTAATCCAAATATTAGTAAATAACCGAAAATATGAATCTGTAATAATTAATTATATTAAGTTATAATAATTTATGAAAGGTTGCCCAAAATTAGCAATTAAAATTCAGCTAAATGACAAATTTAAGACTGAAAATGTCATAACGGACTAAAATGAATAAAAAATATGACTAAAAGACAATTGTAGCAAATCTAGAACTCCTTTGCTATTAATTACATCTGAAATGCAAATCTGATTGATGGGAATAAAAGTTGGACAATTCCGGAAAATTCAGTAGAAAATCTGATTTTCCCTATTTCCCTATAAATAGGGTATTCCTCCTCATTTCCTTGGTTTGGAAAAAACTAGAACTCTCTCCTTCTCTCTCTAAGATTTCACTTTCTCACTAGCTTTTCTCCTAAACGAACCGTCGGATTCTCGTGATTTATACGTCAGCGGATAAAGATCGTCAAGCTCTACAATATTCTGTCATTGTATGTTATTTTTGGTCCCGATTTGAGGTAAGATCGACCCCTTTTCTGTCTTTTGGTTCGGTTTTGAAAGAGCAAACTCGAGTTTGCTCAAATTCTATTCTTTCGAAGCTGATTTGCCCTCGTTTAGGACCTGTTTTGGCTTGGAAAACTCTATAGTAGAAGGATATAGCTTGGACGAAGGTTAATATCTATTTTTCCGTCATTTATGTTCATGTTTAGTAGCTAAAACCTGGAAAAAACGTTGAACATGTAGAACAGATTCGAAAATCCTTGTT
Organism: Centrapalus pauciflorus; assembly: GCA_020465985.1. Lineage (NCBI taxonomy): Eukaryota > Viridiplantae > Streptophyta > Magnoliopsida > Asterales > Asteraceae > Centrapalus > Centrapalus pauciflorus. The sequence goes on along the minus strand of JAANYP010002398.1, from coordinate 9,781 downwards.
TAGACTCGAATGTGTGATATTTTCGAATCTAACCCCTAGACTCGAAGGGTTATGGTTTCGAATCTAACCCCTAGACTCGAAGGGGTGCTAGTTTCGAATCTATCCTAGAATCTAAGGCCTACTTCGAATCTATTCCCTAGATTCGAATGTGTATGTGTGTTCGAATCTATCTCCTTAATTAGAATCTGATTTTGTTCCTAGCCAAAGTTAAATTCCTAAATCAGATTAAGTTATTGATCAACCTTATAATTGTGTAAATGTAATTGAAAGTATATTATGATTATGATAAAACTCTCAAGTTTAAGATGCATCTATTTTATGCACAAATAATTAACAGACTCTGAATGAACTCTTAGAAATCGTATGTCATGATTCACCTAGCTAGTAATATGATTGGCCTCGTTTCAAAGCCACATATATGTGTAATTAGGGATCGTATTAATCTGTTAAGAATAGACTCACTTTGGGACGATAGGAACTACCTCAGACTCGATAACTAGAATTGACAATAACCTGAATATATAACTAGGGTTATATAAATTATGACACAAACTTGACATTAATATGCCAGACTTGAAACTGAACTGCAGGAAACCGCCGATTTGACAGAGTAAACTGATCAGCTTAATTCGTTAAGCATTATCTGACTACGGACTACTGTGAGTGACAGATTTCATTAATTACTTGCATATGTTTCGATACTTATTGGTGAATGTCATCGACTGTATGGAAACTTCCGTTTGTTGCTGCATGTTTCTTTAATACTTTATTGTATCATAGAAACGTATTTTTGACATTACTGAAGCTAGACACTTGAATTGCCTTGATTGCATGTTCACTTTTACATTTTATGTAAACACTTATCATGCTTACTGCTTACTTGACTGTTTATATAATTGTCGCTGCATACTGCATTATCCGATAGGACCGAATGTGAGATCTCCATTCACAGGAGGGAATTCTGCAGATTCCTTTCCTATATGACTTGTTTCCATACACTTCCCGTAGGGCTTCGGCCTTACATAGGGGAAAACAAACTGGGTTGTCTCCCAACCTTTTTGCTGTCTCAAGACGTAGTGACTTGCCGGCAGGAGCTGATAGTATGTTATATATGTGTGGTAACTAATGGAACTCTGTTAACTCACTAAGCAATGTTAGCTTACTCTGTCATGACAACTCTTTTACTGGAAAAGTTGATAAAGGCAAGACCATAGCAGGTAGTTCGTCCCAGGCTAAGTGATTTTGGACATTTGATGAATAGCAGACTTTTGGACTTTTGCTGACGCCTAATTTGAAAAGATGATGCGGTCTCAGGTAGCTTGTTCAGTCTTCCGCACTTTGATTGAAGATTTAGAAGCTAGTTAGACCACCATTTGATTTTAATATATTTTTGTAATTAAGTAATCAGGCAGATGGACCTGTGGTATCAAACAATTAGTAATATTTATTACTTAATGAAATGAAATATTATGACGTGTACTGTTTGTGGAAACTTGGATGTTACAGTATGCAAGTAAGTAATGGAATCTGTCACTCACACCAGTCCTGAGCAATCCAAGTAATCAAGGAACATGCAGCAGCAGTTGTCCAGTTTCAGCAGTGTCTATCATACGTTCAAAACATACAATTAAGTAATCAAGGAACAAGCAACAGCAGATGTTTCCATACAAAGTCAGTAACAATCACCAATAAGTACGGAAACATATGCAAGTGAGTAATGCAATCTGTCAGTCACAGCGGTCCTGAGCAATGCAAGTAATCAAGGAACATGCAACAGCAGTTGTCCAGTTTCAGCAGTGTCTATCATACGTTTCTAACATACAATTAAGTAATCAAGGAACAAGCAGCAGCGGATGTTTCAATACAAGTCGGTAAGAATCACCAATAAGTACCGAAACATATGCAAGTTAGTAATGCAATGTGTCACTCACAGCGGTCCTAAGCAATCCAAGTAATCAAGGAACATGCAACACCAGTTGTCCAGTTTCAGCAGTGTCTATCATACGTTTCTAACATACAATTAAGTAATCAAGGAACAAGCAGCAGCCGATGTTTCCATACAAGTCAGTAACAATCACCAATAAATACTGAAACGTTTGCAAGTAAGTAATGGAATCTGTCACTCACACCTGTCCTGAGCAATCCAAGTAATCAAGGAACATGCAGCAGCAATTGTTCAGTTTCAGCAGTGTCTATCATACGTTCCAAACATACAATTAAGTAATCAAGGAACAAGCAGCAGCAGATATTTCCATACAAAGTCAGTAACAATCACCAATAAGTACGGAAACATATGCAAGTGAGTAATGCAATCTGTCAGTCACAGCGGTCCTGAGCAATGCAAGTAATCAAGGAACATGCAACAACAGTTGTCCAGTTTCAGTAGTGTCTATCATACGTTCCTAACATACAATTAAGTAATCAAGGAACAAGCAGCAGCAGATGTTTCCATACAAGTCAGTAACAATCACCAATAAGTACTGAAACATATGCAAGTAAGTAATGCAATCTGTCACTCAGAGCGGTCCTGAGCAATGCAAGTAATCAAGGAACATGCAGCAGCAGTAGTCCAGTTTCAGCAGTGTCTATCATACGTTCCTAACATACAATTAATTAATAAAGGAACAAGCAGCAACAGATGTTTCCATACAAGTCGGTAAAAATCACCAATAAATACTGAAACGTATGCAAGTAAGTAATGGAATTTGTCACTCACACCTGTCCTGAGCAATCCAAGTAATCAAGGAACATGCAGCAGCAGTTGTCCAGTTTCAGCAGTGTCTATCATACGTTCAAAACATACAATTAAGTAATCAAGGACCAAGCAACAGCAGATGTTTCCATACAAAGTCAGTAACAATCACCAATAAGTACTGAAACATATTGTCACACCCTGCTACCTTGGTTGGTAGCGAGTCGTGACGAGTGCGGAAGCGTAACCATAATTATAACGAACGACCACTAAATGGACGTTTTCGAAATAATACATCATTAAAACTTAAGAATGTAATAATGTTTTACAAAATGAAAGAAATGAGGTTCGCGTAATACAGAGATTTTAATACATAATTAATGCGTCCAAAAATAATGCAGTCAAATCTCCGTTAGTTTCGAAATATGCATGCGACTCCATGAAATGCGGAAGCTTGAAAGTTGGTGGATTCAAAGGCGCACTTGCCTTAATTACCTGAAAATACATGCTAAAATACGTCAACAAAAATTGTTGGTGAGTTCATAGGTTTACACGAAAAGACCAGTTGTATGGACATTATCAGATGCGTTGAATTTATAAAAATCATAAATTCCATGAGATGTATTACGTAAACCATCATGTCACCGAAGCTTAATTAGAATGAGTTTTGCCCCGAGCAGTATTCCCAAAATACCGTGTGTTGAATATATATGCACCCGCTGTTAGCTAAACCACTAACCCGAGTGGGGGACATGACTCCCAATAGATCTATTCACAATATATTCGCGCTTGCAAACGAATGCAACTAACGATTTCATGATATAAGGGCGGAGATTCTCATACGTAATACATAATAGAATCGAGAAGTTTTCGTGTCCATATAAAAACGAAGCATGTATTTCATCCCAAAGCATAACAATGTGAAAAATGGGACTATGAAGACTCACCGGAATTGCGATGGCAAAATATGCCCAAAAATTGCAAATGTGCGTTGTTTGATGGGTGATGAAACCGGAGGTGTTTAACCGAGTCCTAAATGATAATAAGGACTTAATATCACTAATAGATGATAATAGGTATATTTATAGATTTTTATGTCTTAAATCACCCAACATTACAAGTTTATAAATAAGATTTGCTTAAAACGTCAAGTTTATATATATATAATTTTCCAGCTTTTTCGGAGGTTTTTCGGCCTACTTTGAGGCTGTTTTTGACCAAGCTCCAAAATGTTTTAGACTTTGGTTTTCTAGGACATTAAACTACTATATACAAAGGATTTTTAGAATCAAGAACGGCCATTTTTCGAGTTGTTTAGGTTGGTGAAAAAGCTTGTTAAAAACGCTATGTTGGCCATTTTTGAGCTGTCAATCTTTCGGTTTCCCAAATAATTTCTGGAGGTCTTAAACTTCAAAATAAATTATCAAAAATTACAGATCTATAGTTAAGACATAGATCTAACTTTTTGGACAAGAATCAACTCATTTCGTTGAGTTATGAATTAGTTATGATTTTTCAAAGTCGATATAAATTTTCTGCCGAAAATCCGTAGTTTATAAACTTAAAACAACTTATGATTCTTGTTGTTTATTCAAAGACTACTTGTATAAAAGTTATAAAAGTTATATAACGCATATATAACACATGTTTTCATAATATTAACATGTTTATAATGTGTTCATATATTCATATGCACAATTAAAGAAACAACATAAAAATAAAAACTAGAAACTTATAAACTTGAGTTTTTATGTAACTTGTTGTTGTTGGTGATTATATATATTATGCAAGACTTATATAAACATAAATGTATGATGAAATAAGTTAGTATTTACTTACTTTGATGTATTTGGAAGATGATTTTGAGTAGAAATTGAAATTCTTGCAAGGTATGCACCAAAACTCTTGAAGAACACCAAGAACACTTGAAGAACACTTGAATGAAGAATTTTTGTGGTGTGTGTGTGTATAAATCCGGTTTTTAGAGAATAAAAGGAGAGGTTTTTGTTGTTTGAAGTGTGGAAAAGAAGTGAGAAATGAGGTCTTATTTATAGGCAAAGTGTTTGGTCTTTCAAATGATGAAAAGCATGGGAGACAAAAGTTGTGTGCACTTTTAAACAAAATGATGGTGTTTAAAGTAATATTAAAAAATAAAAGTCAACTTCTAATACACACATGCCTATATGGCTGGCCATGCATGTATTATACATGTATTTATATATTTTTTTCATGTATAAAAGTATTTAGAAATGTATTCTTGTATTTCCCTTTTCTTGTAAATTCATAAATACTTTTGGATGCATTGTCTTAATGAATTGTTTTAGTCTTGCATAATTAATGTTAAGTAATTGTATTAGTGTATGATTAGTGTCACTAATCATAATTTAATTATATACTTAGTTGAATTAATCTCTCATATCGTAAATCGATCAGATTAATTGATTTCCCGATTCATCGCACCGATGAATTTGATTCGAATTGAGTTGAATTTCTTCATGAACCTTGTTAATCACTTTGGTTAATTTCTAATGACCACTGATTAGGTTATAATTGGCCATTAAATACTAATTAGGTCGTCGTTGCTAACCTGGTTCAATGCTGGATGTTACACATATGCAAGTGAGTAATGCAATCTGTCAGTCACAGCGGTCCTGAGCAATGCAAGTAATCAAGGAACATGCAACATCAGTTGTCCAGTTTCAGCAGTGTCTATCATACGTTCCTAACACACAATTAAGTAATCAAGGAACAAGCAGCAGCGGATGTTTCAATAAAAGTCGGTAAGAATCACCAATAAGTACCGAAACATATGCAAGTTAGTAATGCAATGTGTCACTCACAGCGGTCCTGAGCAATCCAAGTAATCAAGGAACATGCAACACCAGTTGTCCAGTTTCAGCAGTGTCTATCATACGTTCCTAACATACAATTAAGTAATCAAGGAACAAGCAGCAGCCGATGTTTCGATACAAGTTAGTAACAATCCCCATAAGTACTGAAACGTATGCAAGTGAAGTAATGGAATCTGTCCCTTCACACCTGTCCTGATCAATCCAATAATCAAGGAACATTGCCAGCTAGCAGCAGTTGTCAGTCATCAGTGTCTAATCAACGTTCCAAACATTACAATTAAGTCACTCAAGAACAAGCTAGCCGCAGCTATTTCCTACAAAGTCAGAACAAATCACCCATACGTACGGAACATATGC
>JAANYP010002397.1:183239-200473 GCA_020465985.1 Centrapalus pauciflorus | reverse complement strand
CAATTACAGACTCAAAATATGCAGAAACTCCTCTTACAATAGGACGACCTATTCTCTGTATTTATATTGCTTCTTGATATGTTTCCTTGACGAACTATGACTTCTTTGATAGTAGATATGCTGGAATCTTCATGTAGATATCGTTTCCTGAAAATCAGCACTTTCTGTTTCTGAAACTGTTGAGCAGCTTGAATCTCTTGACAGCATGAACTGAGCAGCTTGAGTTGTTTTGCTCTGGCAGCTTGAACTTTTACACTGGCAGCTCGAGTTTCTTCAACTAGCAGTATGAACTTTGTATTTACATGTAAAATCTACTAACAGTCTGAGAAGTCTAAACTAACAGCTTGAATGTACTTAAACTATTTCCCAACAATCTCCCCCTAACTTAAATTCTTTACAAGACTTTAAGTTCTATAAAAACATGGAAATAAATAAGTAAACTGTTATTTACAAACCAAGTCTTTCAAAAACTCACAACTGTGCAAGCTTATGATCTATAGCCTTCAAAAATTCTCTCTTCATCTCTTCTTTATCACAAGATATTCTAGCTGATTTTATTTGCAGCAGCATATCTTTTGAAAAATTGAAATACTCAAGATTGAAGAAAATACCAGACCCATCTGTGAATTTGATTCTGAATGTCTTTGATTTGACAAACAGATCAATCTGCTTGATCTTTTTCCCTTTCTTTTTAGCATCTTCTATCTCTTGTCTTGCAAACTCAGAATCAACCACTGTACTTAGATCTTTGATGAGTTGCTTGACTTGTGGAAGAGCAGACCTTACTTGTGTAACTGACCCTATATTGTACATCTTTATCAATTCATCTCTGGTCAGCTTCTGTACTATCTGCCAAAAAGTGTCATACTCTTCTTCAGGTCCGGACTCTCTTCTGATTACAAACTTTATTCTCAAGTCACGGTCATCCAGTGACTTAGCAAAGCAGTAGTTAATTTGAGGCTTTCTAAAATCATGCTGATCAATCAGCTTCTCTATCTCCATAGCCTTTTGTAGTTGTTGCTCAAAGAGCACTCTCTTAACCGATGAAGGAATAGGGACAGCTGCTTGATCAGTGGGAGTAGGTGCACTGGCACCAACTTCAGTTTGGACTGATTGGGTTGTTGGTTGGACTTCTTGGGATGGTTGAGCTTCTGGAGAGACTGTTGTTCTCTGTCTTTTGTCCATCTCCTTATCATGAATCTCCTGCAGCCTTTCAGTAGACATGGACTGAGCCATTTTCTCTGGAATACCTGCTGCAAAGGCAAAATTGATAAGAAATCTTCTATGCTCAGCCTTGGAGTGCCCTGTTGGCATCTTTCTTTTCCTTGCTCCTTGCTTGACCACAAACCCCTTTAAGTAATCACCTAAAGTCTCATAATCATCCATTGGGGTTTGGGCTTGCTGCTCTAATTCTTTGTCTTGTTCTTCTGCTATTCTTCTGGCAACTTCAGCATCAAAGGCAATTTGGGCTTCTTTTGAGGAAAATTTATGCTTTGGAGACTCAATGAGAATGCCCTTGCCCTTGTCTTTTGTAGCAGATGTTGTAGCTTGGACTGTGCTTGATGGAGCTTGAATTCCTTCTCTGATCACAACTCCAGTGGCTTTTGAAGTAACAGCTTGAGTTTCTAGGCTAACAGCTTGAGAAGCAGTTGGGACTGCTAGCCTAGAAACTGGAACTGTTGGTGCTGCTTGGACTGTTGTTGTTGGAGCTGCTTGGACTGATGTGGGAACCTCCTGATTCTCCCCCTTTTTGGAAGCATTGGTTTGGTCAGAAGAAACCACAACCTTTGCCCCTTGGGTTTGAATCATCTGCTCTAACTTCATAATTTTATTTCCACAGAGTGTGAAGCCTCTGTGAAGATAATCCATTCGCTTATTTTGAGCAGTATCTGCCTGCTTGAGAGCAAAAATTTGAGCCCCCTGTGCAGCAATGATGGACATTTGATGGTACAACATAGCTACAACAGGTATGAGTCTGGGATCCGTTAGGAGCATTTGTTGCAGACTAGCCTCAAGATCAGAGAACACCTGAGGTGCTTGTGATCTATCACTGACATTAAGACCAGAGGTAGAAACTTCTGGGCCCCTCTTTTCTTGGTTCTGGGGACTTCCAGCTTGTGTTTGCACACTTGCTGTTGCCATGGGCGTGGTCTTAGCTATGTTGGCACTGTCCTGTGCCTCTTGTGCAGAGACATCAGTAGTGCCAGCCACAGAACCCATATGAACCATCTCTGAAGAGATGTTCACCTCCTGAGAGAGAATGGGAGTGTCCTCAACTGGTTCCCTTTGGATATTCTATGCAGGAGTATCCTCCTGCACAGGGATATATGGCTCTTGCTGATGGGAGGAGGAGGGAGGAGCTCCTGGTCCCCTTTTTCTTTTGTATGAGTATTTGAGTGGGCGTGTTGGCTGTACAAAAGGATCAGAGGGAGTTTGTGTATCGGGAGGAGGGGGTTGGGGTCCTGGGGGTGTAGCAGTGATGATAGGCTGAGCCTGCTCAGGACCCTCTCCTCTGTGTTGTGGAATGATGTTCATCATTGCAGAAGGCAATGGAACATCAACACTCAAAAAGTTGGCACTATGTTTCAAAAGTCTCTTAATAGAGGATAGTGAGTGCCTGTGGGAAACATGTATCCTTTTATGTGTATGAGAAAATGTGCAGGTGTGTGCAATGATTTCTGCTAAAAATCTAGGATACATCAAAAATTTCCCACTCTTTAGGGAATGATGCCTTAACATCCCCTGAAACATCATGTTGGAAAAATTGAACCGTTGGCCTGTGGAAAAGCACACTAAGGCAGTGGCAATGTTAGATGAAAACTTAGACCAACCAGTTCTTTTGGGGCTTATGCACTGCTGAATGATATGTACAAGAAATTTCCATTTAGGAGAGAAATGGGCTTTTAAGAAAGTAAAAGAATCAGCAGGACCCCTATAACCGATATTAAAAAGACCTGTAAGTAAAGCATCAAGGGTTAGGTCAGTTATACCTGTGGCATCTTGAAGATGCAAGTGATGTCGGATGGATTCCTCAGTGATATGGATATCAGTTCCATCAATCTTGGAAAGGAGGGTAGGCACTCCATTGATGGTTTGAACAGATGCATGGTTCCAAAAGTGTTCTATATGGCAGATGTATATAGTAGGGTTTATGGATAGTGCATGATGGATATGGGAGTGCCTGAGGAAATCCATCATTGCATGGAACGGTTGGAGTTCAGCGTGTTTCAGAGTGTATGGGAGGCAGTTGTGTTCTTTTACGAACTCCATGGATGAACAAACGATGGTTTTAGGGTTTCAAGGAAGAATGTGTGATTCGTTCAGAGAGAAAGCAGAAGGCCGTGGAAGAAGAATATGTAACTGGTAGTTACAACTGAACGAAACCGGGACCTTTAAAGGTTTTGAAAGGTTGGGTCCCGCGCACACATTTTGAAGATTACCCAAATACCCTGCACACTTTGACAGATCAAGTGAAAATAACTAGCAGTGCGAGAAAATGAACTAGCAGCATGAGAAAATACTCATGCTGTTAGTGTAAAATTGTGCAACTTTTCAATGGAACAGTGTCTCCCCCTTAAATTAGCATACTGAGTCGATAATAATGAAAACCAATTAATCCATGTTTACCATACCAATATTTGATATTAGGAAAGTGAACCTTCCCACATCAAAAGGTTTTGTAAATAGATCAGCTAGCTGATCATCTGTATGTATTTTGGTAACTTGGATTAACTGCTTTTCATTACAATCTCTGATGAAGTGAAATCTGATTTCTATATGCTTGGTTTTTGGGAATTTCACTGGGTTTTGCACAATGCTAATTGCACTTGAATTGTCAATATAAATAGGAGTGGATAAGAAATTCATACCATAGTCTCTTAGTTGATTTTGAATCCACATTACCTGGGAGCAGCAGCTTGCAGCTGCTACGTATTCTGCTTCAGTGGATGATGTGGAGACAGTTGTTTGCTTTTTGCCTTTGCAAGAGACCAGTCTGCTCCTAATTTCATTGACCTCCACCAGTTTGTGGATTTTTGTCAATGTTGCAGCCACCATAGTCACTGTCAGCATAAGCAGTTAGTTCAAAAGGAGGTCTTTGGCGATACCCCTAGACCTAAATGTGGTCTGGCCTCTTGAGGTATCTTGACGCTTCTCCTTAACGCAACAAGTGAATAATCCTTGGTGAAACATGAAACTGGCACATACACAAACAGCAAAACATTATATAGGTCTAGCAGATGTTACGCTACATGAGAGATCTTAAGGGTCTGTAGAGCTGAATGTCACCTCTATGCCATCTTTTATCTGTAGTGAAAGCTTTGTTGTTTACTGAGGATCCCTTGGAGTGCTTGCCAACCTTTGTGTCTTTGATAGCCAACTTTTCCCAGTCTGTCTTGACTACTTTGATTGACTTATGAATAGACCAGTAGGCTTCTGTTTGACCTGCAGCCCCAGAAAGAATGTGAGTTCCCCCATTGAACTCATTTGAAACTTTTTGTGCATTAGGGCCTCAAAATCTTTGCACAACCTATCATTAGTTGAGCCAAAGATGATGTCATCAACATAGATCTGGACAAGAAGAATCTCAGTTTTGATGGTTTTCGTGAAAAGTGTTTTGTCCAGAGTGCCTCTCTTGAATCCATTCTGTAGAAGATATGAGGACAGTGTGTCATACCATGCTCTGGGGGCTTGGTGAAGACCATAGAGTGCTTTGTCTAGCTTGTACACCCTGTCTGGATACTTGTAGTCTTCAAAACCAGGAGGTTGACACACATACGCTTCTTCTTCAATTGTCCCATACAAGAAAGCAGACTTGACATCCATTTGATACACTTTAAAGCCTTTGAAGCTTGCATATGCTAGAAATAGTCTGATGGCTTCAATTCTTGCTACTGGAGCAAAAACATCATCATAATCTATTCCTTCTTCTTGAGTGTACCCTTGTGCTACTAGTCTTGCTTTGTTCTTGATGACTATCCCTCTCTCATCCTTCTTGTTTCTAAACACCCATCTTGTACCTATGGCTCTCTTACCTTTAGGAAGATCCACCAGAGTCCATACATTCTGGATTTTGAACTGTAAAAGCTCTTCTTGCATAGCTTCAATCCAGGATGCATCTTTTAGTGCGTCTGATGCCTTTTTAGGTTCTAATTGAGACATGAAGCAGGCATGTTCAAAAGCAGCTAGACTGAATTCTGGAACTGCTTGTTCAGCAGCAGCAGTCGCATTGTGAACCATCTTCCTTGTTTGAACAGGAGTGCTTGGATCACCCAGTATTTGATTGAGAGGGTGATACTTATGAACTTGTAGTGTGGGCTCTCTCTCTGTTTGGAAGGATGTTCCAAGGTTTGTGTCATCACCATCAGAACCAGTAAATGGTTCAGTTTCTGGGACAGCTTGTGTTTCTGGGCTAACAGCTTGAGAATTTGTTGGGACTGCTAGCCTGGAAACTGGAGCTGTTTCCTTTTGTGGTGGAGCTGTGCTGTCTGGACTTTGAATTGGCACTTCAGTGTCTGGATTTGCATCATGTTGAGTGCTCAGGACCCCTGGAGGGTCACATGACAGAAGTGGTAGAGTGGTGAAATCGTCCCAACTTGTTGAATCTGCAGCAGTCTGAAACTTTGTGCCACCAGCATGAGAAGGTGTATTGGCAGCATGAGAATTTGTGCTAGCAGCTTCAACCCTGTATGCATCAGCTTCTGCAGGAAACTCAGCAAAGCTCAGAGAATTTGTTAGTGAATCTAAATCAAACAACCAATCAGGACCAGTGCCTTTGATGTTAGCAGTATTTTCATTAAATTCAACATTGGCACTTTCTTCAATTGTTTTAGACACACGGTTGTATACTCTATAGGCTTTGCTTTGAATTGAGTATCCTACAAAAAATCCTTCTTCAGACTTACTCTCAAACTTTCCTAAGTGAGTTTTAGTGTGAAGGATAGTACATGGGCATCCAAAAGGCTTGAAAAAAGCTATTAGGGGACTTTTGTTGTGGAATAACTCATAAGGAGTTTTCCCTTGTGATTGAACTACTTGAACCCTATTTAGAACATAACAGGCTGTGTTAACAGCTTCTGCCCAGAAAGTCATAGGCAGATTGGAATCAGCTAACATTGTTCTAGCAGCCTCAATTAATGTTCTATTCTTTCTTTCAGCTACACCATTTTGCTGTGGTGTTCTTGGTGCACTATATTGTCTAGCAATACCTTTGGATTCACAGAAACTGTTTAGAATTTGATTTTTAAATTCAGTTCCATTGTCTGATCTTATCACCTTAACTTTGGAATTGGATTGGTTTTCTATCTTAAGGATAAAAGACTTAACAAGCTCAGCAGTTTCATCTTTTGATCTAAGAAAGTAAACCCAAGTAAATCTGGTGAAATCATCAACAATGACTAAACAGTATGCCCTTTTATTCAAACTCAAAACAGATGTTGGACCAAATAGATCCATATGTAACAGCTGAAGAATAGATGAGATTGAATTTATTTCTTTGGACTTATGAGAAGATTTGTGTTGCTTGCCTTTAAGACATGCTATACAATGATCATCACAAATGAACTCCTTTTGTGGTAATCCTCTTACCAGATTCTTTTTAACTAAATCATTCATGGACCTGAAGTTCATGTGACACATCCTTCTATGCCAAAGAGCAGACTCATTTGATGATGCTTTGGATATCAAACAGCTTAAAGTATTTGCTTTAGTCAAAAGAGCTGTGTCTAGGCAGTAAACATTGTCCTTTCTTGGTGTTCTAAGTAAAACAAGATTTTCAGGAATTTTGAAATCCTTTGAAAGAACAATGCACTCAGAATCTGTGAATAGAACAATGTTTTGTTTATCACAGATTTGAGAGACACTCAATAAATTGTACTTAAGCTGTTCAACATACAAGACATCATGGAATGTCATGTTGCCTGCTTTTACAGTACCTTTACCTGTAACTTTACCTCCTTTTGAGTTGCCTCCAAATGCAACAAAACCTCCATCAAATCCTTTGAAGTTTGACAAGCATTCAGAATTGCCTGTCATGTGCCTAGAGCATCCACTGTCCAGATGCCATCTTGTCCGATGAGGAGACCTGTGGTTGCCCTGCACAAATAACAGCTTAGTTAGTAGTGGAGTAAACCCAAACCAAATTGGTTTTGGGTTGGCCTTGTATATTGACATAACTAAAAACTGTTTTTGATTTCTTGTATTTGGTGAGGTCTACTGATGGAGTCTTTGGAGAGTATTTAGTGATTATGTGAGGTAGCCAATTATTTTGATCATCTTTTCTTCTGACAGTCTCAGATGAATCACTAACAGCTCCAGTTTGATGCTCATTAGCTTGAGCTGTGTTTGTAGTGCTAACAGTTTCAGTTTTTGCACTAACAGCATCAGATTTTGACTTAGCAGTTTGAGCAACAGATTTGTCCTTGACACACCATATTTGTTTAAAACTTGATTTAGGCTTTGCCAAAACTTGTTTTTGATGTGTGGACTGTTTTTTATTAACTTTTGAAAATCTGTGATCAACTGTTCTCTTTGGAGCTGCTGTGGAAGGTTTCACTTTTGAGTGTTTTGCCTGTTTAGGATTTGATTTTGTGTGATGTACAGCCTGTTTTGCAACAGCTGGTTTGTAAAAACAATCCTTGGCTAAATGATTCTTCCTTCCACAGTGAAAGCATCTTTTGACAGTTTGAATTGGAACACCAGATTTTTCAGCCAATTTCTGGTTTTTGTTTCTCTGGTTTCCTCTTACCTGTTGTTGTTTAGGAAACTTTTGAACACCATGCTTTTGGCATGTGCAGATTGAAACAGTTTTACCTCTTTTAGGTCCTTTTGATGAAGATGCAGTGTTACAGTTAGAAAGTACAGAATCTTGTGGAGTAGCATTGCATACACTCATCTTTTCTTTTCCTTTCTTACTGGGAACTTGGACTTCTATGGGTGCACTCTTTGTGTCACAGTCTCTATTTTGACTCTTAGCTTCTTTTGGTTCAGGACTGCTATCAAGGATAGGATCTACAATAGTCATAGACTCATCTAGTGGTTCATTGACAAGTCTATCAGCAACTTCACTCATTGGATGAATGTACTTGTTATTATATGGAGGTGGAGTAGCATTGTATCCTATTCCTTCTTTGGGATTGACCTGGGATTTAACTCTGTCTTTGAATTGAACTTTCATTAGGTGTTCTAGCTTTTGATTTGCTAACTTGAAGTTACCTAAATCTATGTTAACAGATTCTAGTTTCTTATTAGCCTCTAACACCTTCTGTTCAGATTCTTCTATCTTTTTATTCAAAGATTCTATTTTCTTGTTGAGTTCCTTTTTCTCCCATTCATGATAGTTTCTATCATAACCCATTTGAAGCTCATTATCCTTGTAGTCATTGATCTGTTTTTCCAGCTCTTCTATGGCTTGCATATATTCATATCTCCTTTCTTCCATCTTAGCTAGAGTTTTGCACATGCTCTCATTATGATCTCTGTACTTTTTAACCATATTTTTACATGATTGAGAGCAGAGTTTAGAGGTTACCTCAGATGGTAGTTCAGTGGAGGAGACATTTGATGTTTCTGCCATAAGAGCTTGATTCTGGAATTCTTCCTCTGTCTGATCACTCCAGTCAAACACATTGTCTTCTTGAGAGACAAGTGCTGTTGATGAGGAAGTTTGGATTGGCTGTGAAGTCCTTGATGGCTGTTGACCTTGAGATCTACATTCTCTGGCAAAGTGACCAAGCTTATGACATTTGTAGCATTCCACTTTTGATTTATCAAAAGATGGTTTGCCATCTGTTTTGGCTTGAAAGTTGGTCCTTCCAGTTCTTTTCAGAAATCTCTTGGCTCTCATGGTTAGCATTGCATGTTGCCACTTTAAATCCATCTCTTCAAGATCATCAGGATGAATTTGCTCCAAGTCTTCAACATTTAGAGCAAATAATCCATCATTGGCAACAAATGCTTCATAATGTGTTTCAGCAGAATTTCCATCACCACCTGAAACAGAATCACAGTTATTAGATTTTTCAGAGGACAGAAGAGCAGTGTTATGATTATAAGAAAAGGATTTCTTTTTAGCATCAATTTCAGTCTCAAACACTCTTAGACTGTTGTACAGATCATCCAATTCTATTTCATCAAGTGTGTCTTTTGTTCTCCACTGTGCAGCGTAGACTGTCCATTCTTCTCCAAGAGATCTGAGAAACTTTCTGTTGACCTCATCTTGATCCAGATTGACCCTTGCACTTTCCAGTTCACTTATCAGTTTGTTGAACCTGTCAAAGATTTGGGTGAGGTTTTCATTCTTGCCACCAGAAAAGTTTTCATACTGCTGTTTCAAAAGGTCCTTTTGATTCCTCTTGGTACTTGCATTACCAGCAAACCTCTTCTCTAAGGCATTCCAAAGAGAGTGAGCAGTATAAAACTTCTTAAACTGATGTTGATAAGCATTAGGAATGGCTATTTGTAATAATGTCAGTGCTTTCACTTCATTCATTCTAGCCTTTCTTTCAAGTTCAGTTTTTGGAGGAGTTTTTACTGGTTTTCCCTCAGCATCAAGTTCTGGATCAACTGCAGGAGGAAATTCAACAGCTTCCCATATAGCATAATCAATGAATTGAATATGCTGTTGAATCCTGAGTTTCCACATCTCAAACTCAGTGGGCTTGAGCATAGGCACTTTGAGTCCTTGCCCAGATCCACTGCTGCTATTTTCAAATTCCATTGAAAAAGATTAAAAATTTGAAAGAAAGTTTTCGACTTTGAAAAACAAAGAACGACCTGTGGCTCTGATACCACTTGTCAGGATCTAAAACTGAATAACCAAGATTAACTGATTTGAATTTATCAGAGTATAAATCAATAATCTTGCTTTGAATCAAAGTTTAATTAAGAAGTTTGCGGAATAACACTCAATTATTTTGACAAAAACTTTCAGAATCAATAATAGCATAAAACACAGAAATAACCAAGACTGTTTATATTGCTTAATTCAATGATTACAATCACCTCTAATCTGTTTAGATTAGACGAAGAACACAAACTGTTCTTAGGGTTTTACAACCTTAGAGGCTTATGAAAACTTAAACAATAAAGCAATTACAGACTCAAAAATAATGCAGAAACTCCTATGTGCGTATGTGTATACGTCTGTTTTCTATACAACATTCTGTCTATTTATATTGCTCTATGGACATATTTCCTTGAAGGACTAGGACTTCTTTGATAGTAGATATGCTGGAATCTTCTTGTAGATATCTTCCCTGAAAATCAGCACTTTCTGTTTGAGAAACTGTTGAGCAGCTTGAGTCGTTGGACAGCTTGAACACAGCAGCTTGAGCAGTTTTACTCTAGCAGCTTGAACTTTAACACTGGCAGCTCGAGTTTCTTCAACTAACAGCATGAACTTTGTATTTAAACAGAGAATCTACTAACAGCTTGAGAAGTCTAACTAACAGCTTGAACCTTACTTAAACTATTTCCCAACACCTGAGCAATGCAAGTAATCAAGGAACATGCAGCAGCAGTAGTCCAGTTTCAGCAGTGTCTATCATACGTTCCTAACATACAATTCAGTAATCAAGGAACAAGCAGCAACCGATGTTTCCATACAAGTCTGTAACAATCACCAATAAGTACCGAAACATATGCAAGTAAGTAATGCAATCTGTCCCTCACAGCGGTCCTGATCAATGCAAGTAGTAATCAAGGAACATGCAGCAGCTGTTGTCAAGTTTCAGCAGTGTCTATCATACGTTTCTAACATACATTAAGTATTCAAGGAACAAGCAGCAACAGTGTTTCCATGCAAAGTCAGTAACAGTCACCAATAAGTACCAAAACATAATGCAAGTAAGTAATGGAATCTGTCACTCACACCTGTCATGAGCAATCCAAGTAATCAAGGAACATGCAGCAGCAGTTGCCAGTTTCAGTAGTGTCTATCATACGTTCCTAACATACCATTAAGTAATGAAGGAACAAGCAGCAGCAGATGTTTCCATAGAAGTCAGTAACAATCACCAATAAGTACCGAAACATATGCAAGAAAGTAATGGAATCTGTCACTCACAGCGGTCCTGAGCAATGCAAGTAATCAAGGAACATGCAGCAGCAGTTGTCCAGTTTCAGCAGTGTCTATCATACGTTCCTAACATACAATTAAGTAATCAAGGAACAAGCAGCAGCAGATGTTTCCATACAAGTCAGTATAAATCACCAATAACTACCGAAACGTATGCAAGAAAGTAATGGAATCTGTCACTCACAGCGGTCCTGAGCACTGCAAGTAATCAAGGAACATGCAGCAGCAGTTGTCCAATTTCAGCAGTGTCTATCATACGTTCCTAACATACAATTAAGTAATCAAGGAACAAGCAACAACCGATGTTTCCATACAAGTCTGTATCAATTACCAATAAGTACCGAAACATATGCAAGTAAGTAATGCAATCTGTCCCTCACAGCGGTCCTGATCAATGCAAGTAATCAAGGAACATGCAGCAGCAGTTGTCCAGTTTCAGCAGTGTCTATCATACGTTTCTAACATACAATTAAGTATTCAAGGAACAAGAAGCAACAGATGTTTCCATGCAAGTCAGTAACAGTCACCAATAAGTACCAAAACATATGCAAGTAAGTAATGGAATCTGTCACTCACACCTGTCATGAGCAATCCAAGTAATCAAGGAACATGCAGCAGCAGTTGCCAGTTTCAGTAGTGTCTATCATACGTTCCTAACATACAATTAAGTAATGAAGGAACAAGCAGCAGCAGATGTTTCCATACAAGTCAGTAACAATCACCAATAAGTACTGAAACATATGCAAGAAAGTAATGGAATCTGTCACTCACAGCGGTCCTGAGCAATGCAAGTAATCAAGGAACATGCAGCAGCAGTTGTCCAGTTTCAGCAGTGTCTATCATACGTTCCTAACATACAATTAAGTAATCAAGGAACAAGCAGCAGCAGATGTTTCCATACAAGTCAGTAACAATCACCAATAAGTACCGAAAAATATGCAAGAAAGTAATGGAACCTGTCACTCACAGCGGTTCTGAGCAATGCAAGTAATCAAGCAACGTGCAGCAGCAGTTGTCCAGTTTCAGCAGTGTCTATCATACGTTCCTAACATACAATTAAGTAATCAAGGAACAAGCAGCAGCAGATGTTTCCATACGAGTCAGTAACAATCACCAATAAGTACCGAAACATATGCAAGAAAGTAATGGAAGCTGTCACTCACAGCGGTCCTGAGCAATGCAAGTAATCAAGCAACGTGAAGCAGCAGTTGTCCAGTTTCAGCAGTGTCTGTCATACGTTTCTAACATACAATTAAGTATTCAAGGAACAAGAAGCAACAGATGTTTCCATGCAAGTCAGTAACAGTCACCAATAAGTACCAAAACATATGCAAGTAAGTAATGGAATCTGTCACTCACACCTGTCATGAGCAATCCAAGTAATCAAGGAACATGCAGCAGCAGTTGCCAGTTTCAGCATTCTCTATCATACGTTCCTGACATACAATTAAGTAATGTAGGAACAAGCAGCAGCAGAAGCTTCCATACAATTCAGTAACAATCACCAATAAGTACCGAAACATATGCAAGTAAGTAATGTAATCTGTCACTCACACTAGTATTGATCAACGCAAGTAATCAAGGAACATGCAGCAACAGTTGTCCAGTTTCAGCAGTGTCTATCATACGTTCCTAACATACAATTAAGTAATCAAGGAACAAGCAGCAACAGATGTTTCCATACAAGTCAGTAACAATCACCAATAAGTACCAAAACATATGCAAGCAAGTAATGGAATCTGTCACTCACACCTGTCATGAGCAATCCAAGTAATCAAGGAACATGCAGCATCAGTTGTCCAGTTTCAGCATTGTCTATCATACGTTCCTAACATACAATTAAGTAATGAAGGAACAAGCAGCAGCAGAGTTTTCCATACAAGTCAGTAACAATCACCAATAAGTACCGAAACATATGCAAGTAAGTAATGCAATTTGTCACTCACAGCGGTCCTGAGCAATGCAAGTAATCAAGGAACATGCAGCAGCAGTAGTCCAGTTTCAGCAGTGTCTATCATACGTTCCTAACATACAATTCAGTAATCAAGGAACAAGCAGCAACCGATGTTTCCATACAAGTCTGTAACAATCACCAATAAGTACCGAAACATATGCAAGTAAGTAATGCAATCTGTCCCTCACAGCGGTCCTGATCAATGCAAGTAATCAAGGAACATGCAGCAGCTGTTGTCAAGTTTCAGCAGTGTCTATCATACGTTTCTAACATACAATTAAGTATTCAAGGAACAAGCAGCAACAGATGTTTCCATGCAAGTCAGTAACAGTCACCAATAAGTACCAAAACATATGCAAGTAAGTAATGGAATCTGTCACTCACACCTGTCATGAGCAATCCAAGTAATCAAGGAACATGCAGCAGCAGTTGCCAGTTTCAGTAGTGTCTATCATACGTTCCTAACATACAATTAAGTAATGAAGGAACAAGCAGCAGCAGATGTTTCCATACAAGTCAGTAACAATCACCAATAAGTACCGAAACATATGCAAGAAAGTAATGGAATCTGTCACTCACAGCGGTCCTGAGCAATGCAAGTAATCAAGGAACATGCAGCAGCAGTTGTCCAGTTTCAGCAGTGTCTATCATACGTTCCTAACATACAATTAAGTAATCAAGGAACAAGCAGCAGCAGATGTTTCCATACAAGTCAGTAACAATCACCAATAAGTACCGAAACATATGCAAGAAAGTAATGGAATCTGTCACTCACAGCGGTCCTGAGCACTGCAAGTAATCAAGGAACATGCAGCAGCAGTTGTCCAATTTCAGCAGTGTCTATCATACGTTCCTAACATACAATTAAGTAATCAAGGAACAAGCAACAACCGATGTTTCCATACAAGTCTGTATCAATTACCAATAAGTACCGAAACATATGCAAGTAAGTAATGCAATCTGTCCCTCACAGCGGTCCTGATCAATGCAAGTAATCAAGGAACATGCAGCAGTAGTTGTCCAGTTTCAGCAGTGTCTATCATACGTTTCTAACATACAATTAAGTATTCAAGGAACAAGAAGCAACAGATGTTTCCATGCAAGTCAGTAACAGTCACCAATAAGTACCAAAACATATGCAAGTAAGTAATGGAATCTGTCACTCACACCTGTCATGAGCAATCCAAGTAATCAAGGAACATGCAGCAGCAGTTGCCAGTTTCAGTAGTGTCTATCATACGTTCCTAACATACAATTAAGTAATGAAGGAACAAGCAGCAGCAGATGTTTCCATACAAGTCAGTAACAATCACCAATAAGTACCGAAACATATGCAAGAAAGTAATGGAATCTGTCACTCACAGCGGTCCTGAGCAATGCAAGTAATCAAGGAACATGCAGCAGCAGTTGTCCAGTTTCAGCAGTGTCTATCATACGTTCCTAACATACAATTAAGTAATCAAGGAACAAGCAGCAGCAGATGTTTCCATACAAGTCAGTAACAATCACCAATAAGTACCGAAACATATGCAAGAAAGTAAGGGAAGCTGTCACTCACAGCGGTTCTGAGCAATGCAAGTAATCAAGCAACGTGCAGCAGCAGTTGTCCAGTTTCAGCAGTGTCTATCAAAGGTTTCTAAGCTACAATTAAGTATTCAAGGAACAAGAAGCAACAGATGTTTCCATGCAAGTCAGTAACAGTCACCAATAAGTACCAAAACATATGCAAGTAAGTAATGGAATCTGTCACTCACACCAGTCATGAGCAATCCAAGTAATCAAGGAACATGCAGCAGCAGTTGCCAGTTTCAGCAGTGTCTATCATACGTTCCTAACATACAATTAAGTAATCAAGGAACAAGCAGCAGCAGATGTTTCCATACAAGTCAGTAACAATCACCAATAAGTACCGAAACATATGCAAGAAAGTAATGGAATCTGTCACTCACAGCGGTCCTGAGCAATGCAAGTAATCAAGGAACATGCAACAGCACTTGTCCAGTTTCAGCAGTGTCTATCATACGTTCCTAACATACAATTAAGTAATCAAGGAACAAGCGGCAACAGATGTTTCCATACAAGTCAGTAACAGTCACCAATAAGTACCAAAACATATGCAAGTAAGTAATGGAATCTGTCACTCACACCTGTCATGAGCAATCCAAGTAATCAAGGAACATGCAGCAGCAGTTGTCCAGTTTCAGCATTCTCTATCATACGTTCCTAACATACAATTAAGTAACGAAGGAACATGCAGCCGCAAATGCTTCCATACAAGTCAGTAACAATCACCAATAAGTACCGAAACATATGCAAGTAAGTAATGTAATATGTCACTCACACCGGTACTGATCAACGCAAGTAATCAAGGAACATGCAGCAACAGTTGTCCAGTTTCAGCAGTGTCAATCATACGTTCCTAACATACAATTAAGTAATCAAGGAACAAGCAGCAACATATGTTTCCATACAAGTCAGTAACAATCACCAATAAGTACCAAAACATATGCAAGTAAGTAATGGAATCTGTCACTCACACCTGTCATTAGCAATCCAAGTAATCAAGGAACATGCAGCATCAGTTGTCCAGTTTCAGCATTGTCTATCATACGTTCCTAGCATACAATTTTGTAATGAAGGAACAAGCAGCAGCAGAGGTTTCCATACAAGTCAGTAACAATCACCAATAAGTACCAAAACATATGCAAGTAAGTAATGCAATCTGCCACTCACAGCGGTCCTGAGCAATGCAAGTAATCAAGGAACATGCAGCAGCAGTAGTCCAGTTTCAGCAGTGTCTATCATACGTTCCTAACATACAATTAAGTAATCAAGGAACAAGCAGCAACCGAAGTTTCCATACAAGTCTGTAACAATCACCAATAAGTACCGAAACATATGCAAGTAAGTAATGCAATCTGTCCCCCACAGCGGTCCTGATCAATGAAAGTAATCAAGGAACATGCAGCAGCAGTTGTCCAGTTTCAGCAGTGTCTCTCATACGTTTCTAACGTACAATTAAGTATTCAAGGAACAAGCAACAACAGATGTTTCCATGCAAGTCAGTAACAGTCACCAATAAGTACCAAAACATATGCAAGTAAGTAATGGAATCTGTCACTCACACCTGTCATGAGCAATCCAAGTAATCAAGGAACATGCAGCAGCAGTTGCCAGTTTCAGCATTCTCTATCATACGTTCCTGACATACAATTAAGTAATGTAGGAACAAGCAGCAGCAGAAGCTTCCATACAATTCAGTAACAATCACCAATAAGTACCGAAACATATGCAAGTAAGTAATGTAATCTGTCACTCACACTAGTATTGATCAACGCAAGTAATCAAGGAACATGCAGCAACAGTTGTCCAGTTTCAGCAGTGTCTATTATACGTTCCTAACATACAATTAAGTAATCAAGGAACAAGTAGCAACAGATGTTTCCATACAAGTCAGTAACAATCACCAATAAGTACCAAAACATATGCAAGCAAGTAATGGAATCTGTCACTCACACCTGTCATGAGCAATCCAAGTAATCAAGGAACATGCAGCATCAGTTGTCCAGTTTCAGCATTGTCTATCATACGTTCCTAACATACAATTAAGTAATGAAGGAACAAGCAGCAGCAGAGTTTTCCATACAAGTCAGTAACAATCACCAATAAGTACCGAAACATATGCAAGTAAGTAATGCAATTTGTCACTCACAGCGGTCCTGAGCAATGCAAGTAATCAAGGAACATGCAGCAGCAGTAGTCCAGTTTCAGCAGTGTCTATCATACGTTCCTAACATACAATTCAGTAATCAAGGAACAAGCAGCAACCGATGTTTCCATACAAGTCTGTAACAATCACCAATAAGTACCGAAACATATGCAAGTAAGTAATGCAATCTGTCCCTCACAGCGGTCCTGATCAATGCAAGTAATCAAGGAACATGCAGCAGCTGTTGTCAAGTTTCAGCAGTGTCTATCATACGTTTCTAACATACAATTAAGTATTCAAGGAACAAGCAGCAACAGATGTTTCCATGCAAGTCAGTAACAATCACCAATAAGTACCAAAACATATGCAAGTAAGTAATGGAATCTGTCACTCACACCTGTCATGAGCAATCCAAGTAATCAAGGAACATGCAGCAGCAGTTGCCAGTTTCAGTAGTGTCTATCATACGTTCCTAACATACCATTAAGTAATGAAGG
>JAANYP010002397.1:148818-169859 GCA_020465985.1 Centrapalus pauciflorus | reverse complement strand
ATCGCACTGATGAATTTGATTCTAATTGAGTTGAATTTTCTAATAAACCTTGTTAATCACTTGATTAATTTCTAATGACCACTGATTAGACTATAATTGACTATTAAATGTGGATTAGGGTTTTGTTGCTAACCTGGTTCAGTGCCGGATGTTACAAAGTCTGTAACAATAACCAATAAGTACCAAAACATATGCAAGAAAGTAATTCAATCTGTCACTCACAGCGGTCCTGAGCAAAGCAAGTAACCCAGGAACATGCAGCAATTGTCTTGTTTCAGCAGTATCTATCATACGTTCCTGACATACAATTAAGTAATCAAGGAACAAGCAGCAGCAGTTGTCCAGTTTCAAAAGTGCCTATCATACGTTCCTAACATACAATTAAGTAATCAAAGAACTAGCAGCAGCAGATGTTTCCATACAAGTCAGTATGCATCACTAATAAGTACCGAAACATGTGCAAGTAAGTAATGCAATCTGTCACTCACAGCGGTCCTGAGCAATGCAAGTTACTTGGAACGTGCAGCAACAGTTGTCCACTTTCAAAAGTGTCTATCATACGTTCCTAGCATACAATTAAGTAATCAAGGAACGCACCTCATCAGATGTTTCCATACAAGTTAGTAACAATCACCAATAAGTACCGAAACATATGCAAGCAGGTAATGCAACCTGTCACTCACAGCGGTCCTGAGCAATTCAAGTAATCAAGGAACATGCAGCAGCAGTAGTCCAGTTTCGGTAGTGTCTATCGTACGTTCTTAAAATACAATTAAGTAATCAAGGAACAAGCAACAGCATATGTTTCCATACAAGTCAGTAACAATCACCACTAAGTACCGAAACATATGCAAGGAAGTAATGCAATCTGTCACTCACAGAGGTCCTGAGCAATGCAAGTAATCAAGGAACATGAAGCAGCAGTTGTCCAGTTTTAGCAGTGTCTATCATACGTTCCTAACATACAATTAAGTAATCAAGGAACAAGCAGCACCAGATGTTTCCATACAAGTCAGTAACAATCACCAATAAGTACCGAAACATATGCAAGCAAGTAATGCAATCTGTCACTCACAGCGGTTCTGAGCAATGCAAGTAATCAAGGAACATGCAGCAGCAGTAGTCCAGTTTCAGAAGTACCTATCATACGTTGCTGACATACAATTAAGTAATCAAAGAACAAGCTGCAGCAGATGTATCCATACAAGTCAATATCAATCACCAATAAGTACCGAAACATATGCAAGTAAGTAATGCAATCTGTCACGCATAGTGGTCCTGAGCATTGCAAGTAACAAAGAACGTGCAGCAGCAATTGTCAACTTTCAGCAGTGTCTATCATACGTTCCTAGCATACAATTATGTATTCAAGGAACAAACAGCATCAGATGTTTCCATACAAGTCAGTAACAATCACCAATAAGTATCGAAACATATGCAAGTAAGTAATGCAATGTCACTCACAGCGGTCCTGAGCAATACAAGTAATCAAAGAACATGCAACAGCAGTTGCCCAATTTCAGCAGTGTCTATCATGCGTTCCTAACATACAATTAAGTAATCAAGGAACAAGCAGCAGCATATGTTTCTATACAAGTCAGTAACAATCACCAATAACTACCGATACATATGCAAGTAAGACATGCAATCTGTCACTCACAGCGGTCCGGAGCAATGCAAGTAATCAAGGAACATGCAGCAGAAGTTGTCCAGTTATAGCAGTGTCTATCTGTAGGTCCCGAGAGGTTCCCAAAGGGGGGGGTGAATACAGCTATTTAAAAACTACACACTATTTTCTCAATGTTTGTATGTATTATCAACAATTTGTTAATTACAAACAAGCTTGAATGCGGAAAGGTTCAAGCTGAGATGACAGATGCAACAGTATGTTTACTAGTCTAAGACAGACTCAAACTAGATTACAATGAATACACTCACTAATAAGCACTCACTGTGTTTACAAGACTTAGAGGAACAGCTTAAGTAGAACAGCTTAGACACAAAGAAACTGTATTACACAAGCAGGCTTGCATGCATGAAGAATATACTTGCACGTTCACTCTTGGCTTCAGCACTTAGCTTTTTGGCTTCATCTTTCTGTCCTTAGAAGCTTCCTTTTATACTCACTCAGAGGATCTAAGAGAAGTTTCTTCATTGGACGAAATGAAAAAGGAGAAGTCTTGTTGAAAAGACAACATAACCTTTTCTGCACTTTCTGAAAAGCAGACTTGTCTTCTTGTGTGCAGAACTTTTGTCTTTTCACTTTGTCTACTGTTGCATTGCCTTTAACTAAATAAGGAATGTCAACTTTGCGTCTTTCTTCCTTGTAAAGGCCTATTTTGATATAAGAAAAAAAAAGGTCTGTCACCCTTTTTCAAATAACCTTTTGTCTTCATGTTACAGAACAGCGTGGGCAGGCTGAGCAGTTCTGTTTTCCACTTTTTCTTCGACTTTGTAAACTGATCTTGTAGCCAAAAACAATAAATGATGACTTGGAAACGTATTCCATAAAGTGTTTAGGCTATTCACATAGAACAGGTTCTGTTCACAAAGAACAGAACACTTGAAAAATGCCCAAGCTGCTCACTAGTGTAGAGCAGCGTAGACAGTTTATGTCCAGCCTGTTCAGCAGACAGAGCAGCGTAGACAGTTTATGTCCAGCCTGTTCAGCAGACAGAGTAGCTTGGACAAACTGTCTTAGTTGCAACACATGCAATACATAGAATAGCTTTGGACTGATATTGCAAATCATTTTCAGGTTTCAGTAAGGCATATAACAGGCCTTAATTTCAACCTTCAAATGCATCAACAGGTTTGATTAGAAATCTCCCCCTCAGATGTAGAACAGGTTTGACTGAGGCCTTTTTGTGCCTAACAATCTCCCCCTATTTGCAACAACCAGTCTAAGCTGGTTTTGTCAAAAAATACTATACATTCTTACAATACATTCGTTGAAATAGAATTACAACATCAACATAAAGTAAAAGATCAGTTTATATATACACTGATATTTGATTATATTAGAACAACACATGTTCTTACAAAAGTACAACTAATGTACTGATGCATATTACAACTAATGTAAAATGAAATTACAACAAATGTAAATAAAGTACAACTAATGTACATTGGACTGTTTTTGTTGGGAGCGAATAATGGTAAGCCTGTCCAACTGATGGACAGCTTCCATTCTTCACCTACCCATATGGTAGATGGACTTCACTGGACTTGAGGTGGCATTCCTTGTTTGAATCTTCTTTCAAGTCCTTCCCTCGTTTCTTCCATTTCTTCAATTTCAACTCTGAGAAACATAAAGTTAGAATCTTTAAGCTCACCTCTGTTATAGAATCCTTTCAGCTCATCCCGGATGGCTGCTCTCCATAAGCTGGACTGTCTGAAGGAGGAGGCAATCCTGAAGGCTGCAAGCTGCTTAAGACCAACTTTATGTAGGTCTGAAGCTCTTTGAAAGCATTTCTTCTGAGACAAGGGATCTACAAAAAATGCCCATAACTCAGGCTCTTCAATCACTTTGCCATCTTCAAATTCTACTCCTTTAGGCAGGCTGTGGTCAACTCCTTTAATTTCCACACCATAATCTCCTTGTTCAATCATTATAAGGAGTTCTTCCAGCTCTGTGTCCTTCTTAGTTCTCCTGGCCTTTATTTTAGGATGTGTCACAAAGACACCTTCACTTACTTCTTTAGAGATCAGGCCAAGGTCCTTTACTCTTTCCATCAATCTCTTGACATATGCCCTGATTTCCTTAGCCGTTTCTGACTTTGATTCACTCAGGGCAACTGCCAGCTCAATCCATTCTCTGTACCCCATCTGTGCTACGTCAGTGTGGTCATATGTTTCCAATTCTGGGCCTGTTGCACCCATCCTTGTTATTTTCAGCTTCGACTGACTGCCTTTCCTTGATACAGGGACAGCTTTGACAATTGCTTCCTTGGCTAGCCTTCTTTCGGCAACATCATGAAACTTTTTCTTTGCCAAGTTGTCAAAGTGGTATTGAGCTCTTGCATGAGGCACTGTAGATTTGGTCACAGAGACCGGAGTACCTTTTTCTACTTCCTTTTCCTTCTCCCCTGCTGATTTTCTAGCAGCTTCCATTATTTTCTTTTGCACCTCCAGGGTAGACATTTTAATTTTCTTTGCTTCTTGGAGTGCAAAAGATTTGGCAGCTTTAGCAGATTCTTCTTCTTTTCTCATGACCTCCAGGGCTTGAAGCTGTTCTTCTCTAAACTCAAAGTACTTGTGCATAGGAAGACCCATCTCTTTAGCCCTGGCCTTGTGAAATTTAATTTCTGCTTGTTCCTGTTGCATGAGATCAACATCTGCTTTTTCTTTTCCTTTAGCTGCTGCTGTAGTGATAGCAGCCTCAGGAATTTCCTCTTCTTCTTCTTCTTCTTCTTCTGTTATGATTAGATGCCTTCTTTTACTGCTGGGCCTGTCCTCAGAGATGAATTCCTCCCCCTTAGACTGAGCAGGGTTTGGAGAGACAGCCTGAGTAGGCAGAGCAGCTTAAGAAGCACCTTCAGCTGTACCTGTTTCAAAAATATCTGCTGGCTGACCAGTTTGGGTTGCAGACACTGGTATCTCCTTAGGAGAAGAAGTTTTCTCCCCCTTAGACTTAGTCTTCGAGGCAGATGACTTCTCCCCCTTTGAAGGAGATGAAGCAGCGACTTCAACACCTAGTCTGCCTGAAGACACAAAGTCAGCAGGCTTGCCAGCAGGTTTAGCAGAAGGTTTGGGACCAACAAGGCTAGTCACTAAGAAAGCCAAGTTATCCTTCACCTCTGTAAGCTGGGAAAGACAGGTCTGAAGAGAAGAGGAGTGGGAATCAGCAAGAGAAGTTAGCTTTACAATATTTTCCCTATCAGACGTTGTGAACAGCAGAGTTTGCAGCTGTGCAAGATGAAGTTCTAGAGAATCTTGCACATCAGCAAGGTCTGAGGACACAGAGTTTGAAAGGGAGCCAATGAGATTTTGTAAGCTAGCCAGAGTGGCGGGAAGTGTAGAGTTGCAAGAAGTAAGAAGAGATGACAGCTATTGAGAAAGGGCTGTCATTGAGGACACAGAGTCCTGTTGCATGGAAAGAATAGAGGAGAGGGATGTGGACACATGTTGCAGCTGAGCAGTGAGTGCTAACAGCTGTGGAGAGTGATCAGATTGTGGAGTGGTAGGGAAAGAGGCCTTGAACGAATCAAAGAACCCCTGAAGCTGTGCAGACACAGAGTCTGAGATGATAGAGGGGAGAGAAGACAGAGAGGATTCTAAAGAACTAACTTTGTTAGTCAGCAAGGAAAGCTGATCCTTCAAAGGCAGGTCTTTAGGAGATGGAGGGGTATGGGTAGACTGTTTTGAGTGGGTAGATGGAGAAGATGATGATGAGGCTGGTGTTTGAGGATGAGATGGAGAGGGAAGAGAAACTTTTGAAAGAAGCTCCATAGCCTGGGCAAAAGTTAGTTGGCCCAGCTTGGAGGGGTCAAGAGGTCCTTCAGCAGCGGCTGTAGCTGCATCACCAGGAGAAGGGGTTGTGGTTGAGGGCCTTTCAGATGCGGCTTGTGCTGCAACATCCTCATGAAGACCAGTGGTGGTTCCCTCTGCAGTGCCTTGGTTTAAAAGCACCTCATCATTGGGAGATGGGATATGCATTTCAACATCAGCAGTGGTGAAACCTGCTGATGGAGTTTGCATGGAGGGAGCAGCCTCACCAGAAGGATGGTATGATCCTTGAGGTTCATCAGCCTGGGTAGTTGGTCCCTCAGCAACTGTTTGGTGTAGAACAGCTGTATCATGGGGAGCAGAAGTTTGAGGCTGAGCTGCTGATTGGTCTATACCAGCAGCGTGAACACCTCGTGCAGACTCAGGGTGTGAGAAGATTTTAGAGGGGGACTGTAACACCCGAGTTAACACAAACAGTACACGTCATAATTTCATAAAGTACATTTCATTAAGTAAATAATATCACTATTGTCTGATACCACAGGTCCACTTACCTGATTCAAATAGAGGGTAAAAGATACTTAATTACAAAATATATTAAAGATTAAATGGTGGTCTAAACTAGCTTCTAAAATCTTCAATCAGAGTGCGGAAGACTGAACAAGCTACCCGAGACCTCAAATATCTTTTTAAAATTAAGCATCAGCAAAAGTCCAAAAATCTGCAATCCCAAAGTATCAAAGTTCACTTAGCTTGGGACGAACTACCTGCTATAGTCTTAGCCTTATCAGCTTTTCCTGAAAAGAAAAATGTCATGACGGAGTAAGCTAACATAGCTTAGTGAGTTAACAGGATACCATTAGTTACCATACATATATAATCATACTATCAGCTCATGCCAGCAAGTCAACACGTCAGAGACGGCAAAGATTTGGGAGTCAACCCAATCTGTATTCCCATGTGTAAGGCCGAAGCCCTACGGGAATATGTATGGAAACGAGTCAGATAGGAAAGGAATCTGCAGAATTCCTTCCTGTGAATGGAGATCTCGCATTCGGTCCGATCAGATTATGCAATATGCAGAGGCAAATGTATCAACAGTCAAGTAGGCAGTAAGCATGATAAGTATTTACATAAAATGTAAAAGTGGACATGCAATTCAAGGCAATTCAGGTTTCTAGCTTCAGTAATATCAACAGTAAGTCTCTATGATACAATAAAGTATTCAAGAAACATGCAGCAATAACAAAAGTTTCCATACAGTTCAGTAACATTCACCAATAAGTATCGAAACATATGCAAGTAATTAATGAAATCTGTCACTCACAGTAGTCCTTAGCCAGATAGTGCTTAACGAATTAAGCTGTTCAATTTACTCTGTCAAGTCGGCGGTTTCCTGCAGTTCAGTTTCAAGTCTGACATATTAATGTCGAGATAGTAACATGACCTATATAATCCTAATTATATGATCAGGTTATTGTCATTCCTTGTTGTCGTGTCTGTGGTAGTTCCTATCGTCCCAAAGTGAGTCTATTCTTATCGGATTAATACGATCCATATTGTTACAGATATATGGCCTTGAAACAAAGCCAATCGTATTACTAGCAAGGTGAGTCATGACATACAATTTCTAAGGGTTCATACAGGGCCTGTTTATTTATTTGTGCATAAAATAGTTATGCATCTTGAAACATGTGATTTTTATCATAATCAAAAGATACTTTCAATTACATAAGGTTGTTTAATAACTTAATCTGATTTAGAAATTAATCTTAGGCTTGGAGCAAAACCAGATTCGAATTAAGGGACATAGATTCGAATGGGCACAGATTCTAAGATAGATTCGAAGACATCATCTAGATTCGAAACATAGAGGGCAGATTCGAATATAGTTTCGAATATAGGGATAGATTCGAACTAGGCAGATTCGAACTAGGTAGATTCGAACTAGGAATGAATTTCTCGAATTTGTTCTTCTTCTTCATCGATTTTCCAGGTTTTATCAACTAAAAATGAACATAAATGAGGGAAAAATAGTCACTAACCTTCGTCCAAGCTATGTCCTTCGACTATAGATGATTTCCAATCCAAAACAGGTCCTAAACGTGAGCAAATCAGCTTCGAATGAAGAGGATTTGAGCAATTTCGAGTTTGCTCTTTCAAAACCGAACCAAAAGGAAGAAAAGGGGTCGATCTTACCTTAAATCAGGACGAAATCAAACATGCATTGATAGATTCTTGTAGAGCTCGACGATCTCTATCCGTTGACGTATAAATCACGAGAATCCGATGAACCGATTAGGAGAAAAGCTAGAGAGAAGGTGAGGTTGTAGAGAGAGAGAGAGAGTTCTAAATTGCTAAAACATGAAAATGAGGAGGGAAGGCTCTATTTATAGAAAATAGAGAAAAAATCAGATTTTCTACTGAATTTCTGGAACTGACCAACTTTTATTCATTTTAGTCCATATCGTCAAATTTCACGTCTTTAATTTGTCAATTAGCTAAATTTAATTAGTTAATTTATTTCAGCTAATTTGGGGCAATTTTCATAATTAATTATAACTTAATATAATTATCTATTTAAAATTCTTGTTTTCGGTTAATTACTAATAATTGGACAAAATTGCTTAATTATCCATAGTCTGATGTTGTACTTTATATTTAATAAATTACGGGCTGTTACAATCTTCCCCCGTTAAATTGATTCCGTCCTCGGAATCGACTAAGACAGAAATAACTTCGGATACTTTTGCCTAATCTCGTCTTCTCGCTCCCAAGTTTGCGCAGATCCCTTATGGTATTTCCATTAAACTAACACCATTGGGATTTCCTTGTTGCGCAATTTCGAAACCTTATGATCGATTATACGCTCGGGCTCTTCTTCGTATCGCAGCTGTTCGTCAACCTGCACGTCTTTCCAAGGAATCACAGCTTCAGCGTCAACTAAACACTTTCGAAGATTACTCACATGAAATACATCATGAATCCCAGACATTTCAGCAGGCAACTTCAATCTGTAGGCTTGCAGTCCCACACGCTGAGAATTTCGAAAGGACCAACAAATCGAGGACTCAACTTCCCCCGTTTGCCGAACCTTACTATCCCTTTTCTTGGCGAAACTTTCAACAACACTTTATCACCAACCTCAAATACAATTGGTTTACGTCTTCGATCATGATACTTCTTTTGTCTGTCTTGAGAGGTCTGAATTCGCTGTCGAATCAGCTGTAGCTGATCATGGGCTTCTTGCAAAATAGCTGGTCCAGAGATCGGGCGTTCACCTGTTTCCCTCCAACAGGTTGGAGTTCGGCATCGACGTCCGTACAAAAGCTGATATGGAGGCATACCAATAGTCGAGTGATAAGTATTGTTGTAAGCAAATTCTACATACGGAAGATGAGTATCCCAACTTCCACCGAGATCAATCACACAGTCACGTAGCATATCTTCCAAGGTTAAAATCGTTCTCTCACTTTGCCCGTCAGTTTCAGGATGATAAGCGGTGCTCATCTTAAGTTCGGTACCTAGTCCATTCTGAAAGGCCTTCCAAAAGCGAGAAGTAAATCTGCTATCACGGTCAGAATCTATAGACAATGGAACACCATGTCTAGTCACGATTTCTTTTATGTACAATTCAGCTAACTTTTCGAGGCGTTCATCTTCACGTATGGGTAGGAAATGGGCTGACTTAGTGAGTCGATCCACTATTACCCATATAGAGTTATGATTCCGCTTAGTCCTGGGCAGCTTTGTCACAAAATCCATGGTTATATGGTCCCACTTCCATTCCGGAATTGGCAATGGTTGCAGTTCCCCATACGGCTTCTGATGTTCAGATTTGACTTGTAAACAAGTCATGCAATTTTCTACATATCGACCTACGTCTTTCTTCATTCCAGGCCACCAATATTCCGTTCTCAAATCTTGATACATTTTAGTAGAACCAGGATGTATCGAAAATTTCGACATATGAGCCTCCGACAGAATCTGATCACGGACACCTCCTAACCTGGGAACCCATATTCTGTTCATGAATCGTCTAAGACCACGATCGTCAATAGTCAGTTTGGCCACATAAGTAACCATACGCTCGAATTTCAAGTTCTCATCCCGAATGGCTTCGGTTTGAGCGGCAATTATTGACTCAGGTAGAGCAGACTCCATAACGACAGAAGTCAAGGCATAACATCGAATATAATGGTTTTGTCCGGTTTTGCGGCTTAGGGCATCTGCTACTATGTTTGCTTTACCTGGATGGTAGAGGATCTCACAGTCATAGTCTTTAATCAATTCCATAGATCGCCTTTGTCGCATATTCAGCTCTTTTTGGTCAAATATATACTTCAGACTTTTGTGATCTGTATATAATTTACATCTAGTCCCATACAGATAATGCCGCCAAATCTTCAATGCAAAGGTTACGGCTGCAAGCTCCAAGTCATGCGTCGGATAATTCTTCTCATGCGCCTTTAGCTGCCTTGATGCATAGGCAATTACTTTATCCCTTTGCATCAACACACAGCCTAATCCCATCTTAGAAGCATCACTATAAACTACAAAATCATCATTACCCTCAGGTAAGGCCAAAATCGGTGCTTCAATTAGCTTACGCTTCAGAGTCTCAAAGGCTCGATCTTGAGATTCATTCCATTCAAACTTAACTTCTTTCTTTGTCAGACTGGTTAAGGGCACCGCAATCTTAGAGAAATCACGGATAAATCTTCGGTAATAGCCCGCTAAACCCAAGAAACTTCGAACTTCAGATACGTTTTTCGGCGCTTCCCTCTTCTGAACCGCATCAACTTTTGATGGATCCACGGCTATTCCCTCACCCGAGACAATATGTCCTAAAAATTGCACCTGGCGTAACCAGAATTCACATTTGGAGAATTTTGCGTAGAGTCGCTCCTTTTGTAACAATTCTAGCAATTCTCGCAAATGCATCGCATGGTCAGATTCAGACTTAGAGTAAATCAAAATGTCATCAATGAAGACTATCACTGATTCGTCCAGCATTGGTCTACATACTCTATTCATGAGGTCCATAAATGCGGCCGGGGCATTTGTGAGACCAAACGGCATTACTAGGAATTCAAAATGGCCATATCGAGTACGAAATGCAGTCTTCGGTACGTCAGACTCAAATACCTTGAGTTGATGATATCCAGATCGAAGATCAATCTTCGAGAAGTAGCTAGCCCCTTGCAGTTGATCAAACAAGTCATCAATTCTAGGCAGAGGGTATCGGTCTTAATAGTTACTTTATTTAGCTCCCGATAATCGATACACATGCGAAATGTACCATCCTTCTTCTTAACAAAAAGAACCGGAGCACCCCAAGGAGAAGTACTCGGACGAATAAACCCTTTTTCCAATAATTCCTGCAACTGACTCATCATTTCCTTCATTTCATTCGGAGCAAGACGGTAAGGAGCTTTTGCGATAGGAGCTGCGCCCGGTACAAGGTCAATGTGGAATTCGATTTGACGATCTGGTGGCAATCCAGAGATGTCGTCCGGGAATACATCAGGGAATTCTTGAACTACGGGTACTTCAGACACAGTCTTTTTAACTTCCTTAGCATCTATGGCATATGCTAAATAGGCGGAACAACCTTTGGTTAGGCATTTTCGGGCTTTCATTACAGAAATGAGACCTAAATCCCGAGTCTTTCTATCGCCATAAACATAACGTTTACTTCCTTCAGGAGTTCTAATTCTAATTATCCTTTTGGCACAAAGGATTTCAGCATTGTTCATTATTAGCCAGTCCATTCCTATAATAACATCGAACTCTCTAATCCACATCGGTATCAGGTCAATGTCCGAGGAGAGGTCATCGATTACTAGCTTACAAGAGCGAAAGACCCTATTTACAGTCACAAAGCTTGAACTAGCAGTTTCTATGTCTAAGGGTACAGGTAACATTACAGGGGCAAAATCAAACTGTTTAGCAAACTTTTCAGACACATACGACAGATTAGAGCCAGAGTCAAATATGATTAAAGCAGGTATATCATTAACAAGAAACGTACCCATGACGACGTCAGCAGTTTCTTTTGCCTCTTCGGCTGTCATCTGAAAGGATCTTGGTTGATTTCTCGGAGCTGAAGAACCCTTGACTGATTGCTGGGGTGAAGATGCAGGCGGAGGAACAAATCGGGGGCTAGTACAGTCTTTAGCATGGTGCCCCAACGTGATGCAGTTATGGCAAGCCTCACTGCGCTTGGGACATTCTGACCTATCATGACCATTATGTCTGCAGCAGTAGCACTTAACGAACGCAGGATCACATTTTCCTTCATGAATTTGCTTGCAACGAGGACAAGCAGGCTTTGGCGCTGAGGACACATCATATGATTTAGCTTTCTTGGAAGACTTTGTAACATCCAAGTTACCACAAACAGTACATGTCATAATATTTCATTTCATTAAGTAATAAATATTACTAATTGTTTGATACCACAGATCTATCAGCCTGAATACTTAATTACAACAATATTAAAAAGATCAAATGGTGGTCTAAACTAGCTTCTAAATCTTCAATCAGAGTGCGGAACACTGAACAAGCTACCCGAGACCGCATCATCTTTTCAAAATTGGCGTCAATCAAAAGTCCAAAAGTCTGCTATTCATCAAAGTTCAGATTCACTTAGCCTGGGACGAAATACCTGCTATGGTCTTGCCTTTATCAGCTTTTCCTGAAAAAGAGTTGTCATGACAGAGTAAGCTAACATTGCTTAGTGAGTTAACAGAGTTCCATTAGTTACCACACATAAATAACATACTATCAGCTCCTGCCGGCAAGTCACTACGTCCTGAGACAGCAAAAAGGTTGGGAGACAACCCAGTTTGTATTCCCCTATGTAAGGCCGAAGCCCTACGGGAAGTGTATGGAAACAAGTCATATAGGAAAGGAATCTGCAGAATTCCCTCCTGTGAATGGAGATCTCACATTCGGTCCTATCGGATAATGCAGTATGCAGCGACAAATATATAAACAGTCAAGTAAGCAGTAAGCATGATAAGTGTTTACATAAAATGTAAAAGTGAACATGCAATCGAGGTAATTCAAGTGTCTAGCTTCAGTAATGTCAAAAATACGTTTCTATGATACAATAAAGTATTAAAGAAACATGCAGCAACAAACGGAAGTTTCCATACAGTCGATGACATTCACCAATAAGTATCGAAACATATGCAAGTAATTAATGAAATCTGTCACTCACAGTAGTCCGTAGTCAGATAATGCTTAACGAATTAAGCTGTTCAGTTTACTCTGTCAAATCGGCGGTTCCTGCAGTTCAGTTTCAAGTCTGGTATATTAATGTCAATTCTGTAACATGATCTATATAACCCTAGTTACAACTCAGGTTATTGTCATTTCTTACTGTCAAGTCTGAGGTAGTTCCTATCGTCCCAAAGTGAGTCTATTCTTAACAGATTAATACGATCCCTAATTACACATATATGTGGCCTTGAAACGAGGCCAATCATATTACTAGCTAGGTGAATCATGACATACGATTTCTAAGAGTTCATTCAGAGTCTGTTAATTATTTGTGCATAAAATAGTTATGCATCTTAAACTTGAGAGTTTTATCATAATCATAATATACTTTCAATTACATTTACACAATTATAAGGTTGATCAATAACTTAATCTGATTTAGGAATTTAACTTTGGCTTGGAATTAAACCAGTTTTGAATATAGGGAGACAGATTCGAATAGCCTCCATTCGAATTAAAAGGAGATTAGATTCATTAGAGATAATCGATTATAGATTCTAGGATAGATTCTATAGATTGAATTAGGGACCTAGATTCGAAGGGCAAGTTAGATTCGAAGGCTAGTTCAGATTCGAAACAGACCGAAACAATGACAAAGGAAGATAGATTCGAAGGTCACTCATTCGAATCTAGGGGGGTTAGATTTGAAACCAACACCTTCGAGTCTATACATGAATTTCTCGAATTTGTTCTTCTAGTTCATTGTTTTTCCAGGTTTTAGCAACTAATCTTGAACATAAAAGAGGGAAAAATAGTTACTAACCTTCGTCCAAGCTATATCCTTCGACTATAGAGTTTTCCAAGCCAAAACAGGTCCTAAACGAGGGCAAATCAGCTTCGAAAGAATAGAATTTGAGCAAACTCGAGTTTGCTCTTTCAAAACCGAACCAAAAGACAGAAAAGGGGTCGATCTTACCTCAAATCGGGACCAAAACAAACATGCAATGACAGAATATTGTAGAGCTTGACGATCTCTATCCGTTGACGTATAAATCACGAGAATCCGACGGTTCGTTTAGGAGAAATTCTAGAGAGAAGGTGAGGGTGTAGAGAGAGAAGGAGAGAGGGTTTCAATTTGCTAAACCATGAAAATGAGGAGGGAAGGCTCTATTTATAGGAAAATAGGGAAAAATCAGATTTTCTACTGAATTTCCGGAATCGACCAACTTTTATTCCCATCAATCTGATTTGCATTTCAGATGCAAATAATAGCAAAGGAGTTTTAGATTTGCTATAATTGACTTTTAGTCATATTTTTTTTATTCATTTTAGTCCGTTTCGTCATTTTCAGTCTTTAATTTGTCATTTAGCTGAATTTTAATTATCAACTTTATTTCAGCTGATTTTGGGGCAACTTTTCATAATTAATTATAACTTAATATAATTAACTATTTAAGATTCATGTTTTCGGTTAATTACTAATATTTGGATAAAATTGCTTAATTATCCATAGCCTGATGTTGTAATTTATATTTAATAAATTACGGGCTGTTACAATCTTCCCCCGTTAAATTGATTCCGTCCTCGGAATCGACTAAGACAGGAATAAATTCGGATACTTTTGCCAAATCTCGTCTTCTCGTTCCCAAGTTTGCGCAGATCCCTTATGGTATTTCCATTGAACTAACGCCATTGGAATTTCCTTGTTGCGCAATTTCGAAACCTTATGATCGATTATACACTCAGGCTCTTCTTCGTATCGCAACTGCTCGTCAATTTGCACGTCTTTCCATGGAATCGCAGCTTCAGCATCAACTAAACACTTTCGCAGATTACGCACGTGAAATACATCATGAATCCCAGACATTTCGGCAGGCAACTTTAGTTTGTAGGCTTGCAATCCTACACGCTCGAGAATTTCGAAAGGACCAACAAATCGAGGACTCAACTTCTCCCGTTTGCCGAACCTTACTATTCCTTTTCTTGGCGAGACCTTCAGCAACACTTTATCTCCAACTTCAAACGCAATTGGTTTCCGTCTTCTATCATGATACTTCTTTTGTCTGTCTTGAGAGGTCTGAATCCGCTGTCGAATCAACTGTAGTTCCCCATACGGCTTCTAATGTTCCGATTTGACTTGTAAACAAGTCATGCAATTTTCTACATATTGTCCTACGTCTTTCTTCATTCCAGGTCACCAATATTCCGTCCTCAAGTCTTGATACATTTTAGTAGATCCAGGATGTATCGAAAATTTTGACATATGAGCCTCCGAGAGAATTTGATCACGAATACCTCCTAGTCTGGGAACCCATATTCTATCCATGAACCGTCTAAGACCACGATTATCAAGGGTCAGCTGGTTCACGTAAGTAACCATACGTTCAGATTTCAAGTTCTCATCCTGAATGGCTTCGGTTTGAGCGGCAATAATCGACTCAGGCAAGGCAGACTCCAAAACAACTGAAGTCAAAGCATAACATCGAGTATAATGGTCTTGTCCGGTTTTGCGGCTTAGGGCAGCTGCTACAATGTTTACTATACCTGGATGGTAAAGGATCTCACATTTGGAGAATTTTGCGTAGAGTCGCTCTTTTCGTAGCAATTCTAGCAATTCTCGTAAGAGCTTCGCACGGTCAGATTCAGACTTAGAGTAAATCCAAATGTCATCAATAAAGACTATCACTGATTTGTCCAGCATTGGCCTACATACTCTATTCATAAGGTCCATAATTGCGGCCGGGGCATTGGTGAGACCGAACGGTATTGTTAGAAACTCAAAATGGCCGTAACCAGCACGAAATGCAGTCTTCGGTACGTCAGACTGAAATATCTTAAGTTGATGATATCCAGATCGAAGATCAATCTTTGATTAGGCACTTTCGGGCTTTCATTACAGAAATGAGACCTAAATCTCGAGTCTTTCTATCGTCATAAACATAACGTTCACTTCCTTCGGGGGTTCTAATTCTAATTATCCTTTGGCACAAAGGATTTCAGCATTGCTCGTCATGAGCCTGTCCATTCCTATAATAATATCGAATTCTCTAATCCACATCGGTATCAGGTCAAAGTCTGAGGAGAGGTCATCAATCACTAGCTTACAAGAACGAAAGATTCTACTTATAGTCACAAAACTCGAGCTCGCAGTTTCTATATCTAACGGTACAGGTAGCATTATTGGGGCAAAATCAAACAGTTTAGCAAACTTTTCAGACACATATGATAGATTAGGGCAGGCATAGAGTTAACAAGAAATGTACCCATGACGACATCAGCAGTCTCTTTTGCCTCATCGGCTGTCATCTGGAAAGATCTTGGTTGATTCCTCGGAGCAGAAGAACCCTTGAATGATTGCCGGGGTGAAAATGCAGGCGGAGGAACAAATCGGGGCCGAGTACAGTCTTTAGCATGGTGCCCCAACGTGATGCAGTTACGGCAAGCCTCATTGCGCTTGGGACATTCCGACCTGTCATGACCTTTCTGCCTACAACAGTAGCACCTCACGAACTCAGGATCACATTTTCCTTCATGAATCTGCTTGCAGCGAGGACAAGCAGACCTTGGCGTAGCGGTCACAGCATAAGATTTAGCCTTTTTAAAAGGCTGCTTATCTCCCTGCCTTAAACTTTCACTCTCCTTTTCCGATTTCTCAGATTTTTCTTTCTTGCTAGACTTGGCAATAAAACGAGTCGCTCGCTCCGGATAGATTTCAAGTTCCCCTACCTTAGCAACTTCAACTACTTCCATATCACTTCTCGGTCTGCCAGAATTCACAAAAAGATCCCTTCGTCGTCCCTCAGAGGGCTCATGCCTAAGTTTCCTTTTTCGATCCTTCTTGGGCTTTGCTAACATCTCTTCCCTATTCTTCAATTCTAACTCCCGTAACATAAGTTCTCGCAACCTAAGTTCTTCTTCACGGCGCTTAAAGTCAATTTCACGCTGGATTTCTTCGTCAGTTTGCACAACCGCTTTACCCTTAGTCAGCAAGTCCTTAATTTCCTTAAATCGGTCCTCAACCGACATATCTGTCTGCAGTCGATTCCTATCCATCATAAGCTGTATTTGCCTACGATTATCCTCATTCAGCTTGTGAATGAGATCAAATAATTGAGCCTGCTGGGGAGGCACAGGCGTAGCAGTACTGCTTGAGTCATTAGCAGTATTTTCAGGGTCAGTGCCTAAATCCTCTACATGAACAGATTCTTTGTGTTGATCAGCTGCAGCATCAGCAGCTTTACCAACAGTCGAGGTACCAGCAACATTTGGATTCTTATCAGCCATTGGCTGAAATATACAGGAAATAACTATTATTTCCTGATTCAATTTAAGCACAATTCGAGTCATAATACCTACGTCAGATAATCACATCTAATTTCATAGATATGAAGGCAGTCAGTCAGGCTGGCACAAAGTCAAGTCAAAGTCAAGCAGTCAATCCCTCCCCCATCCTATCAGTCATCATTTGCCTATCTTAGGTCAAGTTGTGTGGGTAGTCCTTTACTAATTAAGTTACCCTAGGCCTCGGTGACTTGTTCGGGAATTCAGAGTCACATAGTCCATACCATACCAGTAGTTTAAGTATCGGGTGGCCAATCCGATGATTAAACTGCTGCTCTGATACCAACTTTGTAACATCCAAGTTACCACAAACAGTACACGTCATAATATTTCATTTCATTAAGTAATAAATATTACTAATTGTTTGATACCACAGGTCCATCAACCTGAATACTTAATTACAACAATATTAAAAAGATCAAATGGTGGTCTAAACTAGCTTCTAAATCTTCAATCAGAGTGCGGAAGACTGAACAAGCTACCCGAGACCGCATCATCTTTTCAAAATAGGCGTCAATCAAAAGTCCAAAAGTCTGCTATTCATCAAAGTTCAGATTCAGTTAGCCTGGGACGAACTACCTGCTATGGTCTTGCCTTTATCAGCTTTTCCTGAAAAAGAGTTGTCATGACTGAGTAAGCTAACATTGCTTAGTGAGTTAACAGAGTTCCATTAGTTACCACACATAAATAACATACTATCAGCTCCTGCCGGCAAGTCACTACGTCCTGAGACAGCAAAAAGGTTGGGAGACAACCCAGTTTGTATTCCCCTATGTAAGGTCGAAGCCCTACGTGAAGTGTATGGAAACAAGTCATATAGGAAAGGAATCTGCAGAATTCCCTCCTGTGAATGGAGATCTCACATTCGGTCCTATCGGATAATGCAGTATGCAGCGACAAATATATAAACAGTCAAGTAAGCAGTAAGCATGATAAGTGTTTACATAAAATGTAAAAGTGAACATGCAATCGAGGTAATTCAAGTGTCTAGCTTCAGTAATGTCAAAAATACGTTTCTATGATACAATAAAGTATTAAAGAAACATGCAGCAACAAACGGAAGTTTCCATACAGTCGATGACATTCACCAATAAGTATCGAAACATATGCAAGTAATTAATGAAATCTGTCACTCACAGTAGTCCGTAGTCAGATAATGCTTAACGAATTAAGCTGTTCAGTTTACTCTGTCAAATCGGCGGGTTCCTGCAGTTCAGTTTCAAGTCTGGTATATTAATGTCAATTCTGTAACATGATCTATATAACCCTAGTTACAACTCAGGTTATTGTCATTTCTTACTGTCAAGTCTGAGGTAGTTCCTATCGTCCCAAAGTGAGTCTAT
This sequence comes from Centrapalus pauciflorus, assembly GCA_020465985.1. NCBI lineage: Eukaryota > Viridiplantae > Streptophyta > Magnoliopsida > Asterales > Asteraceae > Centrapalus > Centrapalus pauciflorus. The sequence continues at coordinate 151,497 of JAANYP010002397.1, read as the reverse complement.
TCTTAACAGATTAATACGATCCCTAATTACACATATATGTGGCCTTGAAACGAGGCCAATCATATTACTAGCTAGGTGAGACATACGATTTCTAAGAGTTCATTCAGAGTCTGTTAATTATTTGTGCATAAAATAGTTATGCATCTTAAACTTGAGAGTTTTATCATAATCATAATATACTTTCAATTACATTTACACAATTATAAGGTTGATCAATAACTTAATCTGATTTAGGAATTTAACTTTGGCTTGGAATTAAACCAGTTTTGAATATAGGGAGACAGATTCGAATAGCCTCCATTCGAATCTAAGGAGATAGATTCGAAGGCTCTATAGATTCGAAGACCATTCATTAGATTCTAGGGGATAGATTCGAAATTAACATTCAATAGATTCTAGGAGATAGATTCGACTAGGTTAGATTCGAATTAGGGACCTAGATTCGAAGGCACAAGTTCGAGTCTAGCTATTCAGATTCTTAACAACCAATTCAATGACAAAGGAAGATAGATTCGAAGGTCACTCATTCGAATCTAGGGGGGTTAGATTTGAAACCAACACCTTCGAGTCTATCATGAATTTCTCGAATTTGTTCTTCTAGTTCATCGTTTTTCCAGGTTTTAACACCTAATCTTGAACATAAAAGAGGGAAAAATAGATACTAACCTTCGTCCAAGCTATATCCTTCGACTATAGAGTTTTCCAAGCCAAAACAGGTCCTAAACGAGGGCAAATCAGCTTCGGAAGAATAGAATTTGAGCAAACTCGAGTTTGCTCTTTCAAAACCGAACCAAAAGACAGAAAAGGGGTCGATCTTACCTCAAATCGGGACCAAAACAAACATGCAATGACAGAATATTGTAGAGCTTGACGATCTCTATTCGTTGACGTATAAATCACGAGAATCTGACGGTTCGTTTAGGAGAAATTCTAGAGAGAAGGTGAGGGTGTAGAGAGAGAAGGAGAGAGGGTTTCAATTTGCTAAACCATGAAAATGAGGAGGGAAGGCTCTATTTATAGGAAAATAGGGAAAAATCAGATTTTCTACTGAATTTCCGGAATCGACCAACTTTTATTCCCATCAATCTGATTTGCATTTCAGATGCAAATAATAGCAAAGGAGTTTTGGATTTGCTATAATTGACTTTTAGTCATATTTTTTTTTATTCATTTTAGTCTGTTTCGTCATTTTCAGTCTTTAATTTGTCATTTAGCTGAATTTTAATTATCAACTTTATTTCTGCTGATTTTGGGGCAACTTTTCATAATTAATTATAACTTAATATAATTAACTATTTAAGATTCATGTTTTCGGTTAATTACTAATATTTGGATAAAATTGCTTAATTATCCATAGCCTGATGTTGTAATTTATATTTAATAAATTACGGGCTGTTACAGACTGCTTATCTCCCTTCTTCGAACTTTCATTTTTCTTCTCCACTCTCTCCTTCCCCGATTTCTCAGATTTTTCTTTCTTGCTAGATTTGGCAATAAAAGGACATGCTCGCTCCGGATAGATTTCAAGCTCACCTACCCTAGCAATTTCAACTGCTTCAATATAACTTCTCGGTCTGCCAGACTTCACAAATTTCCGAATTTCTCTATCCAGACCATCCACAAATAGATCCCTTCGTCTTTCATCAGTATCGACAGGGTGATCAGATAATAGCGAGAGCCTGGTAAATTCCAGCTCATAATCTGTTACGGACCTTGTACCTTGCTGAAAGGATAGTAGAGTCTTCTCCATTTGGCGTTTAACATCCTGGGGGCAGTATTTCTCCTTCAGATGAATTTTGAATTGATCCCAAGTAATGGATTTCTCCATTGCATCAGACATGGGATTTGTAATTGACTTCCACCATCGCCCAGCTCCATCTTCTAACATCCCTGTTGCAAACGTGACCTTGTCTTCATCATTACATTTGGAGAGTTTAAACGCTTTCTCCACATTAGCGACCCAGTCCATAGCTTTTACAGGATCTGATGACCCAGCAAATGTACGAGCCCCACATTTCTTAAAGTCTACTAACGTACACTCTCGTCCCACCTTAACATGATGGTCGGAGGAATCAGTCTCACTTTCATCAGAGGACACATGCCTATGTTTCCTCTTTCGGTCTTTCTTTGGCTTCGCTAACATCTCTTCCCTATACTTCAGTTCTAACTCCTGTAACTTAAGTTCTCGCAACCTAAGTTCTTCTTCACGGCGCTTAAAGTCAACTTCTCGCTGATTTTCCTCATCAGATTGCATCACCGCTTTACCCTTAGTAAGCAAGTCTCTAATTTCCTTAAATCGGTCTTCAACCGCCATATCAGTCTGCAGTCGGTTTCTATCCATCATCAGCTGCATCTGTCTACGATTTTCCTCATTCAACTTATGAACGAGATCTATTAACTGAGCCTGCTGAGGAGGCACAGGGGTAGCAGTACTGCTTGAGTCATTAGCAGTATTTTCAGGGTCAGTGCCTAAGTCTTCTACGTGAACAGACTCCTTATGTTGATCAGCCGCAGCATCAGCAGCTTTATCAACCCTTGAGGTACCGGCAACAGTCGGATTCTTATCAGCCATTGGCTGAAAATATAAAGGAAATAACTATTATTTCCTGATTCAAATAAGCACAATTCGAGTCATAATACCTACATCAGATAATCACATCTAATTTCATTATTATGAAA
>JAANYP010002397.1:133884-146880 GCA_020465985.1 Centrapalus pauciflorus | reverse complement strand
TACATATATATATATATATATATATATTATTATATATATATATTATTACATATATATATATATACACTATATATATATATATTTATCTATATATCGGGTCAGGCATCAACGGGGGCGGGTACCATGTTTAGTACTGGGGAACGGAGTCCATTTCCATGTTTGGTTCTAAGTTTAAACGGTTGTTCATTAGTCAATTAGATTTACTTAATAATAGATTGACTGACAACTAAATAACTTAATAGATACATAATTAATAGAGACCTTTACTTCCATAAAATATAATTATAATAAAATTCACAATGAGTTTTAAGGAACTGTCATTTAGAATTCGACAAAATGAAGTTTTAGTGAACAATGTTCAATCGGATTCGACAATCGGTTTTAGTGAACATGTTCAATTGGATTCGACAATGGTTTTAGTGAACATGTTCAGCCGGATGTGTCAAATAAAGGTTTTTATTATTTTCTTCAAACCGTTCGTGAAGGTTCAATTTCATTTACACGTTATTGAACATGTGCAATCGGGGTTTATTGTGTTGTTAGTCGTTGTTAACCGTTTTAGTGACAAACCAATATTGACGGTATTGAACATGTTCAATCGTGGTTTATGGAATGTCATCATTGCACATGTTCAGTATGGGTGTACTGAATAATATTAACTGAAATGGAGATTTTCATGGGATACATAGAATCTTTGATTCTAATTTAAACTTTTTAATACCATTTTTACCCCCAACATTAATTAATGTGAGAAATAATTTTAAGTAAAATTTATATTATATTTTAATGATTTTAGTTATAAATGATTGGCTATAAATGGTTCCCTGGTACCCCAGTCTAACATGGTACTCCATTGCTCTTGAATATATATATATATATATATATATATATATATATATATATATATATATATATATATATATATAGGGTCGGGATCCATGGAAAACCATCTTTGACTGGAATACTGGAAAACTATTTTGAGCCAATCATTTTCATTTATTTCATATATAAAAATAAAACAGAAAATCTAATTTATTATTATTTGTTAGAATATAATTAGGGTTATTTTGGGTATTGAATTATTTGAATCAATTAGAGGATAATATCCCAGATTTTCTTCATTCCTTTTTTTCCCCAACGATGATTTCTCTTTCCTATTTTCGTGGGTTTCTTAATTTCAAATACAAATGTTGAAACATGTTCAGCGTTCTATATGTTCAGCATGAGAACATGTGCAATGTTAAACATGCTCAGCATGAAAACATGTGCAGTGTTCAATATGTTCAGCTTAGAGAAAATGTTAGTGCACAAATTCAACAGCAAAAAAAATTAACCCAAAAAGTACGTTACTTATTAAAACAGTGTTCAATATGTACTGCACATGATCACATGTGCAGTATTCACCAACGATGATTTGGATGAACATGTTCAATAGCAAAAATAAATGACAAAAAAAGATGGTGCATCTATTAAACATTTTATCCTGCTCAATCACGCTCAATTGCACAAGTTAACAAGAAAATGAAAAATTTAGAATATTGGGTGAGAAAAGAATACCCTTTTATGTTTAGGGATTTTCCCATTTAGAATATTGGATGAGAAATATTTAGAATATTAGATTAGAAAAGAATACGTGATATTGATTATTGAGAATATCCCATAAATTTAGGGATTTCCTAATCTATTGATTTTCATTTAATACTCAATTTAAAGGATATTTATAACCAAACACAAGGGATTTCCAGTATTACAATAAAAAATGATATATATATACATATATATATATATATATATATATATGGGTGGGTTCAATGGAAAACCACTATGCACCTGAAAACTATGGAAACCTACGCATACCGTCCGATTTGGTGCATTTCATGAAAAACACGGTGGCATGATCGTAAATAAGGTGATGCATCACGCGGGATTTTGATGCATCACGCAGGAAATTTGATGCATCACGCGGGATTTTGATGCATCACGCAGGGAGTTTGATGCATTTGTGGTGATGCAGTGCGGTTTTCACAAGTTTTCAAATGCATGGTGGTTTTCCATTGAACCCCTATATATATATATATATATATATATATATATATATATATATATATATATATATATATATATATATATATATATATATATATATATATATATATATATATATGGTCAGGTTCTATGGGGCACCATATGCATCGGGAACCAAAAAAAGAACCAACCACAGCCTTTAGATTAAATGATCATTGATGCATCACGCGATGCATGTATTTGATATGCATAGGGGTATTTTGGGAAGAATAAATATAGCTAGTCAAATAAAATTTAATTTTATATTAGCTAAATATTCAATCAATACCTAAACAATAAATGCTAATTAATATTAACTGATACACTTCCAAAATTACAAAATCTAAACAAATTCAAAAAAAAGATTTGATGTCGATGCATCTAATATTTATCCTTCAATTCGTGATGCATCTCGGTTTCTTCATCCTCATTTTCGTTCATATTCAACATCTTCTTCATCCCACCATCATGCATCATCAAAATAGTGATGCATTTTCATCGGATTTATCTTCAAAACACGATGCATCTTCATTTGATTCATCAAAAATCACGATGCATCTTCATTTGATTCATAAAAAAACACGATGCATCTTCATCGTATTGCATCTCGGCCATAAAAAAACACGACCCATCTTCATTCGTGATGCATCTCGGCCATATTCATCCAAGATGATGCATCTTCATCGGATTCATCAAAAATCATGATGCATCAGATTCGTCTTCCATAAACATCGGATAAACACGATTAATCTTTCAAAAATTTCCATAAAGAAAATGCATAAAAAACAACTATACCTTTAAACGATATCATTTCATCATCATCATTATGAAATCATCATCATCATTGTGAAATCATCATCATCTTCATTAAAATGGCACCATGAACCGACTGCTATGCATGGGGCGGTGACCGCCGACTTTAGAGAGAGGGATGCCAATGGGGGTGGCGGCCACCGAGAGAGGGGGTGGTGGCCGCCGGCTTTAGAGAAAGGAGGAGAGAGATAAGGGTGATGATCATCTTCATTAAACTGCAACGTGAACCGGTTGCTATGCATGGGGTGGTGGTCGCCGACTTTAGATAGATGGGTGGCAATGGGGTGGTGGCCGCCGGGAAAGGGGGTGGTGGCCGGCCGCCGGATTTAGAGAGAGGGGGAGAGAGATAAGGGTGAGGGAGAGAATGTGGGAGGGATAAATGGAATGTTTGTTATTTTGTTAATCTAATGATTTAATTACCTAAATTAATTCCTTCTATTTTAAATGTTTCTAAAATATATTTTAATTATAATTAAATATAAATTACAAGTTTAGCATTCCTAAAACGCCCTTAATGCATTTTTGGTTCCCATTTTGTTCCCAATGCATATGGTGCCCCATAGAACCTCACACACACACAACAGCACACACCACACCACACCACACACACACATATATAAGATATATATAGAGAAATGTATATATAATATATTATAGAACACACAATAAGACATATACATTACATCTAGTTATATATACATATACACCCACATATAGATATATATACATAATCTCTAGATATATAAACATATACATAGTATATATTAGACCATACATACAGATATATATAATATATATATATATATATATATATATCTATATATCGTATATATATAGCATAGACATAGATATGGTGAGGATAAAATGAGGACCGTGCTTAAAATGACGACGGTAAAAACCAATGAAATTGCTAGAATTTGTGAATCAACCAATAGGATTCAAGGTGGCAAATTTGTAGTTAATTAGAGTTTTATACTCCTTTTAAAACATGTAGAGTGTAATTCCGTCAAGGCGGCACAGGGGCTTGCGATTCACGACGGCACATGGGCTTGCGATTCACGGCGGCGCTGGTGGTTTGCGATTCACGGCGGGAGGTTGATGAATCACGAGTTTCAAGTGACGGACGGCGGAGAAGAAGAGTGGGGGTAGGTGTTTCACGGCTGCAGAGAGTGAGGAGTAGGGGTGTGGTTCACGGCGGAATGCATTGAGTAGGTGGGTGTGGTTCACGGTACTTGATGCTTAGACGGCAGAGGGGTTTTGGTAGTTGTAGACGACGATTCACGGCGGTGCACGGTGTGTAGGAGAGTATACGGTCAGAGAGGGGATTGTGGAGTGGTTCACCGTGAGTTTGGAGTCCAAAGTGTTGGTTCACGGGGGAGTTTTTAAAATTCGAATGTGGTTCATGGCGGTTCATTGTGGTTCGGGAGTTGTTTTGCAGAAAAAGTGATGTGTAACATAACGTTGATGTTGTGAACCGAGTTAATATACATTTAAATGATGAAGTTGTAAATTGCATAACATTTATTTGTGAAATCACAGATTATATGAGTTCAATAATAATGAATTTGAAAATAGAATTACGGTCAATGATTTTGATTTAAATTCACGGTTCATCTACTGTGATGTCCAAAAAGTAGTGAATAATCCAATGTAACATACATGAATCACAACCAATCGAATTAAAAAAAATTCATTGAATGACCAATTGATCGTGTAAATCTCGAATAATGATATTTATAAATAAAAACAACTAGTTTGATAAAAATACGCTTTTTTAACTTTTTATTGAGATTGTGTTGAAAATCTTACAAAACAATAAGAAAGAGATATCTTCAATTTGGATTATTAATTTAGAAATTGATACTATTATGTTGATCGATGATATGGTTGGAGATTTGAAATATTTTTCAACATATATGTTGACTGAGATTTTGAAGGGATATGTAGAAATTCATTTTTTTTTAAAAATAAACTTAATCATGTTACCATATATAATAATCAACTAAATGTCCATAATGCCCTCTAGGAGAGATAATAATATTGTTATGTGGCGATTTTTCATTGGTTCTTACCGTCCTCATTTTAAGCACGGTTATCATTTGATCCACTTCCTATATATATATATATATATATATATATATATATATATATATATATATATATATATATATATATATATATATATATATATATATATATGTATATATGTATATATATATATAATAAAGCCTCTTAAACGGTTATGTTAAAAATTCAACAAATCCAATCAATGAATGACACGTCCCCTCCTCAAACCACTTGCCCACGTTGTCTCCTGACCTTCTTCTTTGTCGAAGTTTCTCCATTGCTCTCATTTCTTTTCTCATGTAAGAAATCTGTTGGCTTCGTTAGAATTCAGATACAAACCCTCAGTTACTTTTCAAATATGATTCCTGGTTTTTTTCATCTTTTATCGTACATACCCGCTCCCAATTCCAATTTCTGCTTGATTAACTAGAAAATCGAAGTCTGGTTCCAATTCAACTTTGCCAAATCAAAACAAATTTCTGGCATTCTCGTGTGCTGAAGACAACGACGGCCGACTTTTTGAGTGGGAGGTTGGGTTGCCGAACGTCCACGACTTCCCGCCGTTGTCAAAGTTGTTGATATCGGCCTACCTGGCCTCGGCTTTCAGTATCACGCCGGAGCCTCACCGAACTATGATTGACGTCGGTCAGGCTTTGCGTCACACACTGTCGACTCTCCAAGGGCAGTGGCAACAACATCTGCGGAATAAAATCCATGATTTCAAGTTAGTAAGTTGCAATAGGGTTTTCATCGGCTAATAATCATCATCCCTCCAATTTCAAGGTTAGTTTATTTTCCCTTTTTTTTTCCCTATTTTACATAGATTTCCTATGGACTCAACTTAATTTGCAGTTTTTATTTATTTCGTGTCATGCTTTTGAGTTTTTTTTCCGCAGGTTTTATATGGGTATTGTATTATGGTTTCGACAATTTTATGCAAAATTGATGTGGGTTTTGGTTAATTTTAGGTTTTATTTTAACTGCTTATTGCGATTTTGATATTTTATGCAGATTGATGCACATGTAGAAGGAGAATTTTGAATCACAGGCAACCCCTATCTCGCCCTTTAGCCTCTCCCCATATATTGTCACACTCTCCGTATCTGAAATGGGGATCCTGATCATCTTCTTAGCACACAGAATACCTGCCTGACGGGCTGTCATCCAGTCCATACCAACGATCACATCGAAGCTGCTGATCTCAATAGGCAGTAAGTCAATCAGGAATCGGTGAGTGTCAATCTCGAGTACACACTCTCGATAGACACGACTCACTAGGGCAGTACTCCCGTCTACACTCTCAACGATCAACGGCACATATAATACAGTAGGGGCAACAGTAAAATAAGCACAGAAGGTCACAGACACATATGAGCGATCTACTCCAGAATCAAATAAGACTCGTGCACGCAAACCATTTAGAATGTACGTACCTGTCACAAAATCTGGAGCGTCTCTGGCCTCCTCAGCTGTAGCCTGGAACGCCGGCCTCGAGCTCTCAGCACCGCATCTCTACGGGTGGTGGAGGAAAAAGGCTCTGCGCGGGCACCATTCGTGCTCGCCCCTGGAACTGCCGGTGCTAACTCTGGGCAATATCTCATCCTATGGCCAGGCTTCCCACACCGGAAGCATAATGCCTCGCTAGCGGTGCAAGATGTCGTTGTATGGCCAAACTGGCCGCATTTGAAGCATCAAAACTGATCACTCGCACATGGCCTGGCATGTCTGCAGTGGCATCTCTGACAATCCAACTCTCCAGATGAGCTCTCTACTCTGCTCCCCGCTGCTCGGGACCCCTGTCTGCCACTACTCTTGCTCACCGCTCTACTCTCTCTCTGACTCTGTCCTCTCGATCTAGCATCTCTGTCCCTGTCTCTATCTCTGCCTCTATCTCTGCGCGAACCCGAACTCTGCCCCTGATAACGACCCTACTCGGGTTGCCTCTCCCTAGTCTCGCGCCATTAACTGGAGGACTGCTTAGACGTCCACGTGCGTTGTCTCTGCATAGGCGGCTGCTCCCGTTGTTTCTCGATCTCTCGCTCTCTCATCCGAGCCAACTCCAGGGCTCTGGCAAAGGAAGTGGTCTCATGTAACCCCACGAACTCACGAATATCTAATCTCAGGCCATCAACAAACGCATCGGCCTTACGCCGCTCAGTATCCACATGTTGAGGTGCAAACTGGGAGTACTCATTAAAACGGTAAACATATTGTTGCACATATAGATCCCCCCGTTATAGATGGAGGAATCGGCGCTCCATCTCTCTCTGCTCATCTCGCGGCGCACACTGAATCTCAAACACCACCTTGAACTGCTCCTAGAACATCGCGTACGCATGCGAAGCAGACATGGATGACTCGATGCACTTCCACCACTGTTAACCCCCACCCCGGAGTAGATAAGTGGCATACCCAACCATGTCTTTCGGGTCCACATGAACAACCCGAAAAGTGGACTCAATCTCGTGTTCCCATGCTAGAGCCAACCCTGGTTCGCCGCCACCTCTGAACTCTAGAGATGTCCCTATCATAAAGTCATTAAACGAACCCCGTTGCTGTGATTTGGACGAAGAGGCACCTTCACCAGTGTTTGCCCCCGTAATTGGAATACACGTGCCAGTACTGCCCCCGGTACCCTTTTCTAATACCATGGGATGTGTAAAACTGCGTCAGAATCTCTAACAGCTCTGATTTGCGGACGTAATCATCGCCCGCTGGCTTCTCTTTCCCTGCACCATTCCCCTCGGAATCCATACTGACCTGCACAAGTTAAATAGTAGCATGTAATCACACATATATCGCCTAGCGTTATAAAATAAGCTAGGATAATTAAATCCTCTAGTATCCGTCACTGAAATACTCCCCAAGGATCTGAACACGATCTAAGCTCAAGCATCCACTGATACTCAACACTTGAACCACAAGCTCTGATATGTTGGTACATCCCGTGTGACGATAGCAGTCTAAGTTGTCTTACATTGTGATTTAGCATATGTTTGGTATATATATTATGTATGATTGATTTTTATCAGTGTTTGTATGTTTGAACTTGATGTAACGTATTACAAGAAGTTCAAACATAAAGCTCAAAGATAAAATCAGTCATAAGGTAATATCATAAGTTTCAAACACTTAGTTGTTTATGTAAAAGGCTAGATTCGAATCACTTAAGGGGATACATTCGAATCTGAGATAGATTCGAATGAGACCATAGATTCGAAAATAGGTTAGATTCGAATCTGTCAGATGGACAGATTCGAATGGGCCTTAGGCCAGATTCGAGGTTGGCCCACAACAGACTCGAATCAGGGTCTATAATTAGGGATAGACTCGAATGATTAGCAGACTTTTGCAGAATTCGTGAGGAATTGAGCATTAGGCGATCTCGAGTTTATCAGCTAGGTGAGTCCCGTTTCGGAGAGAATTAGTACGTAGGATCGTTCGTGTGTTTTTTAACCAATCTTTGAATGCACCCGCTCTAGTAACTGTTTGACCTTTGAACACTAAGTAACAAAATTAAACTAAACTAAAATCAAAGTCAAAATAAACTAAGGTAAGAATAAAGTAATAAAAGTAGATGACCAAGAATTGAATCTAGACGTAGAGAGAAAAAGTTAACAATCTAAGCTAAAAACTTAACAATTATATTTTGAGATGGATAGTCCAAGAAGGAGTCAATCAGATGCGATGTCGATACTAACTGTCAGGTACTTAACTTCCACAAAACTTCAACAGGAATTTTTTGATGCCTTTGATTGCGTTTGTCGGTGACATACACCCCTAATAGCGTGATGTGTGTAATTTACCCTTTTAACACCTTCGACTATTCGGAATATCCCTTGCGCTTTTTTATAATATCACGGGAATGATCTTACGTGAACTCGACATAGACAATACCTGTTTATGATCAAGCGCAACAGACAAAAATTCCTAACTTGTTTGGTAATTTGCAAACTTTCTTTAAAAGACAAAACACAACGACAGGTCGGTATTCTACAACACAAAGTGGTCTTAGTTCGACTTAAGGTTTTAGATTTTATAAGTTAGCAGATAGCGGTGACAAGGGGGTCTGTACTGGACTACAACAAGCGACATGCGTGCTAACCATGTAGCGAATCTAAACAGAGACAACAGGTTGTACTTTACGTACAACAGAGTTTGGCATGTTTTTCGAACTCTCAGTTTTTCATGATATTTCTATGCTCTTTCCATTTTCAGATGTATAGGATGGCCATACTCCCCAGAAAGATTTTGCATATCCTCATTTAAGACTAAGTTTTGTATGTCGTGTACATAAAAATTAGACCGATTGGTCATTAGACATCTAGATTGATGACACGCATTGAACCTGTTCCTAGAAATTTATTTTTGTTATTGGCCTTTGAGCTTTCCCTCTATTAATGTATTTAATGCCTAACCAAACATCAAACGTAAATAAAGTATAGACACTTAGGATTTATTGCAGTATATGTGTGAAAGCCTAAAACCACTTAGAGTCTGTAACGCGGGCTAATGTGTCGTCACGTTGGAACTATGTATCTAAACTTATACCTTTCCTGATAGTCTCTTTTTTTTTTATTGTATTTTTGTAATTTCTCTCTATTCTTTTCCTTTTTTGTTCATAGGCAAAAAGCAGTAAACTAGCTAACCTACTAACTTAGAAACTCTACAAAATAGAAATTTCCGATTAGAACTTCCAATTAGCAGACTCGGGAAAAAAGATAACAACTAAGAAAGAGAATAAAATTACTACTAAGAGTCAATGTATTACTAACTCGGGGTTGCGCATTACCATTAAGTTGATTAAATACTACAAAATCCAAGGGTTATAACAAACGCGCTTGGGAAATAAATCAGCATATTTAATCTTCTGTTGCCCACTTTACCAGTTTGATTAAGTTCTTTTTCAGCACAATCACGAATAAAATGATGCCTTATGTCTATTGCTATTGTTTTCTGTGGTTAACGGATATAGTGTATAGCAATTGATAGATTGATTGTCTAGCCTCTAAGGAGTTTGGAAGTGTAAGCCAAACCGTAATCACCCGCAATTGTTGTTGTTATGCCACGAACCCATGTTGAGCAAGCAACTACCAGGCGCAACATAACTCGGCCTGCACGTTACAAATACCGGCATACGAGTGTTTGTTTCTTTGCATTGCAAGATGACAACCAAGCTCCCTCTCTAGGAACTGACAACCTCCCAGGTCGTTGAGTTTGCGTGTCAAGTGGCATCTCCGTAGGTCCGAATCTGTGCAACAGCATCCAACTCAGAGATCTCCCTCCAGCGGATAGACAAGTTCCCAGGCTCGGTTTGTCGACTTGAGTATCGTAGAATCCGCTCAGCAGCTGTCTCATTGCCATCTCCTTCGTGATCGCTTTGAAACCTAGCAACAAATACCACCATGCAAAACAATGTCCGCAGGTCTTGAAGCGGGTAAATACATAAGTGAGCCCATCAATGTGACTCCGGATTATGAAGTCGGAGTCCACATCGGATCACTTTCAGTACCCGCCCGAGATTGGTGATTCACTTAAATCGGCGTGCTAAGTGGGCAGTCAACTTGTTTCCCTCCATCCCAAACCGTTCAAATATGTCATAGACATACTTAGTTTGATGGATAAACATCCCTTCCTTCTTGGTCCAACTTGTAACCCTAAAAAGAAATTCAACTCTCCCATAGCACTCATCTCGAACTAGACTTCATCACTGTTCGAAATCTGTGCACATCTGTTCGTCTGATGATCCAAAAATGATATCATCGACGTACCTGGTACCAAGATAAAGTGATACTCCCTTCTCTTCACAAATAGAGTACTATCTATCCTACCTCTCTCAAAGACATTTTTCTAACAGATGGTTGGATAGAGTCTCATACCATGCCCTAGGTGCCTGAGTAATCCGTAAATGAGCCTTAATCTAAGCGAATACTCTCTCAGGATAGTTTGGATCGTAAATCCGGGCGGTTGTTTCTACATACACTAACTCCTGCACTTTCCCGTACAGGAAAGCACTCTTAACATCCAGTTGATATACCTTAAAGCCTTTGAAGGATGCAAACGCTAGAAACAACCTAATGGCTTCCAGCCTTGCTACTGGGTGCAAAAACTTCGGTGTAATCGATTCCCTCCTCTTGTTGAAACCCTTACAACTAATCTCGCCTTGTTGCGCGTGACATAACCCCCGATCGTCTCTCTTGGCACTTAAAACAAAAAACACATTGTCGTGCCTATTGCAATCTCCCCTCGAGGTAACGGAACGTAACTCCCCACACTTCTAGTTTCCAAATTGTGAAAGTTCTAGGCATCGCGTTCAACCCAGGAGTTGTCCTTAAGTGCCATTTGGCACATTTTTGGGCTCTACTTGCGAAATGAAACATGAAAAAATTAGAAGTTGATATGCCTCGGAGTCGTTATCATCGACAAACAACCAGTGTTGTTATTTACACTACGCCGAGTCCTGCACACCCACGTTAGGATTTCCGGAGGATGCTATCATAGGAATGGTTCTTGTTATCCATAGAGAGTCGCCTAGTTTCATCAACTCTTAGAATTATCTCCTAAGTGGATCCTATTTCACCTAAAGGGGGAACAGGCTCACGCTTCCCATTTTCTTCCTCACGGACGTTTTTCCTCAGAGGCAGAACTTGATGCGTGAGTCTGATTCTCAGTGGTAGGTGCCCTCTTGATCATCAGCAACGTCGGATAGAACTATCTACAGTCGCAGTAGGCTCGGACGTAGATTCGAACGTGGTCCTTGGAAAGATTTGCCATCGTCGGTCAGATGTAACGTCGCCATGTCCTTCTCGATTGTACCTTGCATTAATCGTCCAGAGGAATGTTAAATGACTCAAATAACTTACATAGTCAAAAATCCATTCCGACCAGTTTGGGGTTCATGGTGTATAACTTGAGACCGTCAATATTAGACACAATCTCCACAGTAAACCAGTTGTTTTGGTTAAACACCCTTTGTGTTTGGTGAGTTTGGCACATAACCTAGGAAGTATCCTTCGTCAGCCTTTTCACCAAACTTCGGTTGATGTTTGGTCTAAAAGTGTACATGGTACTCCAAACGGTTCGAATCCAGTTAGTTAGGTGGCCGTTTATTCAAAATTTCATAACATGGTTGGGTTCAATGATTGACTGTGAAGGACTCTATTAAATATGGCACGCGGTATTCACTGCCCTCCCCCCAAAACAGGTAGGAAGCTTGAATCCGAAGCATAGTCCTTGCAGCTCAATCAATGTTCTGTTTTTACGTTCGGCCACCCCATTCGGTGTGGTTCATATGGTGCACTGAATTGATGCACGATGCCTTTGGATATGCAATATACACCAATTAACAGAGGTTTTAAATTCAGTCCCAGAGCACTACGAATATGTTACCCTTGTTCCGTAGGAGTTCTCCACGTGGT
The DNA here is from genome assembly GCA_020465985.1 of Centrapalus pauciflorus. NCBI lineage: Eukaryota > Viridiplantae > Streptophyta > Magnoliopsida > Asterales > Asteraceae > Centrapalus > Centrapalus pauciflorus. Next base: position 134,518 of record JAANYP010002397.1, on the reverse strand, counting down.
CTAAGAACCCGATGAGCTTTGCAGGACCGTCTCGCCTTCGTACCTAAAAAGAAAACCGATGAAAACCTGGATATCGTCAGTGATAACTAAGCAAAACCAACTACCTCCTAGCTCCTTTTGTTGATAGGGCCGAAAGGTCCATATGGCAACAAATCGAATGGCCGAGGTTATGGAGTTCAGGCTTCTTGGACTTGTGTGTCTTTTTTATGTTGCTTGCCCTTATGCACGGTAGACACTTGTCTTCAAACTGAAAGCTCTTCAGAGACCACCTTGCGACCAGACCATTCTTCGTTAGGTAGTTCATCTTCCTTAGGTGCAAGTGAGCCAGCGTCTGTGCCACAAAAACCGATTCCGTCTCCGAAGCTTTTGATGTAAGCGATCGGAACCCATCGAATTATCTGGCTTGTTCATATCGAGCAGATGTACAAGTCATTCTCCGTGGAGCCGCGCATCAATATCCAATCTTCAGGGTATCTTGAATCCCGGCTGTTAGCACATAACGCCGTCAGTGGCAGTAAATCACCGAGTTCTTCTTATCACAGATTTGAGATACACTAATGGAGATTATGAACCAGTTATATCAACGTGATAAACTTGATCCAATGTAATCGTCCCATTAGACCGCTGACGAACG
>JAANYP010002397.1:113560-131608 GCA_020465985.1 Centrapalus pauciflorus | reverse complement strand
AGATTGGTCATTTCTTTATTAATGAATATTTATTATGAGTTTTAAAGTAATAATAAATAATAAATAAATAATTTGGATATATTTGATATATTTAAAAGTTTGAAAGGGTATATATGATATTAAAGTTTCAAATTAGGTAAATATGATATTATGAAGTTTTAGAAGAATATATATGAAATTCTTTTTTTGGCTTGGATATATATGATATTATGCAGTTTTAGAGGGACATATATGAAATTCTCCCTATATAAGCTATGGTACAAAAGAATTGTAACATCCCTTAATTTAGATTAGCTTAATTTGTTTTTATTTTTATAAGTATTGTAATTTGTGTAAAAGTTATATATGATGATTAAATTTGTTGATTGATGAAATTAAGATTAAGGAGCTTAAAGTATCAAATCCCTAAACTTCTATATACAAACCACGTATTATGTATGTTTGATGTATTATGCATGTCTGATGATGCATTAAACTCTCTGCAAAGACCGACTTACTCTTTACTCTCGGGCTCTCGGCATTCTCTCTCTCTGTCTCTCTATAGGATTGCCAGAAATTACTTAAATTAAGATTGAATTATCGTGTGGATCATTCATACAAGTAAATTAAGTGTTTATCTACAAGAATTGAGTCTCAAATTGAGGTAATTTCATTATGAATCAAAGCTTCAAGTTGGTTATATATATGTTGGTGGCACTGTTCTATAATGAACCGTGACCATATTTTTTAATTTTGCTAAATTAGTCATCGAAACATCAATTTGATGTTCGTTGTAAAGTTAGAAATTGTATAACAAGGGTTTATTATGAAAGAACCAAAATGTTTTCACGTTTTTTGCGTTTTCGTCCCTCAATGTTATTTTTTTCTATAAAAAACCTCAAGTTATTTTTTTTCTTTTTGGTTTAGTGAAATTTGGACATTAGACCCCGGTTATAATTTGTGAACCGGGTTTTTAAAGACAGGAAAACCGGGTTCTAATGTCCAAATTTCACTAAATCAAAAAGAAAAAAATAACTTAAGGACTTTTATGAACAAAAATAATATGGAGGGATGAAAACGCAAAAAAAAATATATGAAAACGTGTTGGCTCTTTTTAATAATAAACTCTTAATTTAAATACAATATTGAAGCTGAAATTAAATTTTGCCAAATGTGCAAACCTCTGCAATAGACAAAGTGTTGAAAGTTAGATATTTTTTTATCCGACATTCGATGCTTTGGTCAGACCAGATCCGAAGTTCGAATCCTGTATAATTCGAATTTCAGATAACATTAGAAATCTACATAAAATGCGAAAGTATCAAATATCATATTAGTTAAAGTCGTACAACATGTTGATATGAAATTCGGATCACAATTCAAAATAATCAGATTATATAGAAGCGCTAAATGTTGAATCTTGGAAAATTTCAGATCAAGCTTTAGTCCGGAATGAGAAATGACCATGAAGCTTAAGTACCTAATTTCGGATTTTGATAATTTCGGGTCAAGCCTTGATCTGAAATTAAAGTTAGATCTGGCTTTAATTTGAGATTTGCCTATTGTTCGCTATAATTTAGTCTAGTTTATGTCTTAGCTCAGATATTACTTTGTATATAATATTGTTTTTATATCAAATATACAAGATAAATAATAGTTAAAAGCCTGTAATTAAAGCAAAAATAAAGTCATAAATTAACACAGAAAAAGCTCAAATTTGATAACGTGTCAAAGCCGGTCCGAATGATTAAAATTAAAGATATCCAACCTTCTAGCCTTAGCCAGTCAAAGAATTGTTAATAAAGTACAATTAAAGTATATAGAGAACAAAATTAGGACAGCGCCAGATAAAAATATAAAGTTTGTCGGCCTTAAAAGCCAAAATATGTTTTCTTGATTAGTCCAGAGGTGGAGTTAATCCATTATAGATTGCTTAGCCAGCCAACATCACAAAATCACACTATGTGTTATCGATTAAATTGCTTTACATGTTATTTATGAAATGAGACATACATCAGCTTAGCCTTCTTTGTACTTTACTTCAAAAGTTTCATTGCGCAAATGTGCACACTTTGATACAGTGTTGCCCAATTTAACATGATAACATAATTTATTCTTAGATATTTGTTATTTCATTTGCTAAAGTTATCATAAAAAATCAGCAAGAACATCAAACTCGGGCTTTTGTCTTGAGTTCATGAAACTCAGACTTACAAAGTCCCAATTTAATGAAAGTCGGGTCTGGTACCATGCGTTTGCCAACTTTAAGACTAATTGTTATTTTGCTTACTTAAATAAAATGAAGTATAGAAATGCATAAACTCGATACATATGTTGAAAAAAAAAAACAGAAAACCAAGCAAACCTATCAAACTCAACACTTAGTGGTACTCGGTATTATATGTTATCGAGATTGAGAAACATGGACCCTTTTGGTCTTGAGTTTGGTGCAACTCAGGCTTGACCATCGAGTTAGTCAAACTCAGTATCCAAAATATATTATTATTTTATTAAATGAGGTCTTGAGATTACTAAACTCGGACTCTGTAAAGAAGAACACAGAAACTCAAGTCTTGAACTCAAATTCCATGACAAACTCTTGAATTAGCCAAACTCGGATGCAACCTCAGGTCTTGAGTTTGTCAAACTCGGTTATTGTCCCTAAGTTTGCTAACTTGGTACCATTCTTGTTATGTTTTTCTGTACTTGCTAACTAACTTTAAATCATATACTAAGCATATGTAGGTAATAAATATCATAAAGCTCAAATCTATATATTCTGTACTTGTAAAATATAGATAAATAACACGATAGACAACTATAAAAGCCTATAATAAAGTCAATCAAACATAAGTTAAAGAGTCAAAGCCTGAAATATATTATCAAAAGCCAAGTTTTTAAATATCAATCAAAGCCATCTAGCCTTCAAATCAATCAGAGTAATATCAAATAAAGCTTAAAAGAAGTATCAAAGCCAGAATTTGCCAGCTTTCTATCCTTCTAAGCCACAACAAGTCAAAGCATAGTTAATGTAGCTCAATTAAAGTCAGATAAAATTGTCAAAGTATAGATTAGTTGATAAACAGTCAGAGCCAACTAGAAACATTAAAGCTAGAATTGCCGGCTTCTCCAAAGACAACTTGAATAACATATTAAAGTCATCTTAAAATGTAAATTCAGTCACCTTTAAAAGACAATACTTGTTTTTCGGATTAATCAGGAGGTGGTGTTAATCCATTACAGATTGCTCAGTCACAGAAAGTCAGTTAGTTTAAAAATCAGACAGTGAGCTATAAATTAAATTGCTTTACATGTTATTTACGAAATGAGACATACGTTTCCAGCTTAACCTTCTTTGAAACTTATATCAAAGCTTGATTGAACAACCTTACACACTATGGTACATTGTTGTCCGGTTTAATATGATAGCAAGTTCTATTCTTGATATTTGTTATTTTATTTGCTACAATTATCATATGCATTTACTTTGCTATCATTTCTTCATTTATTAGCATGCTTTAGGTTATATTAGGGATGAGCATTTGGACCAAACCGGTCCGGACCAAAAAAAGCCGAAAACCAAAATTAGAGAAATAAGAAAACTGAAAACCGGCCCAATATATGTAATATGGGTTTGGTCCGGTCCGGTTTTTGATCCAGTTTTTTCGGTTATCGTACCAGTTGGAACGGGTGATGATTTATTGTTTTGTTTATCTTTCTTCGTCAACTCTTTCTCCTTGTGAAATTATAAAGTTTATCACATTTTCTTTGAACAAATTAAAAGATCAAACATACATTATTCATATTAAGTTTTCTATATTTTATCTATATAGTATTATAACAAAAAAAATATTTATACCGTTAAAAGACTTTTACATGGTTATATATTAACGAAAGAGCTCAATAGCTGTTACATAGACTTTTTATATGATTAGAAATAATATTTAGGGTAAATTACAAGTTTCGTCCCTGTGGTTTATTAGAAATTATGGATTGGATCATTTGACTTTAAAAATTACACTGATGGTTGAAGTTTTGTTACGGATATAGTCTTTTGACCATTTAAAATGACCATTTTACCCTTACTTGTTTGATAATTATTATTAGTGTTCTATTTATTGATATTTCTATTATTATTAAATAATAGACTAATCTAAAAAATTAAAAATACCAGCAAAATTAATTTAATATAAAAGACCTAAATTTTTGAATGATAAAATATTAATAAAGACAAATGCAATAATTATTATTACTTAAAAACTAAAAAATATCGTTTTGAGCTTATATTTTTACTTTAAAAAAATAACCTTTTATAAATCAAAAAAATAAATGTATACATTGTCAAATAGAATTAAAAACGTTTTTGACGTTTTTAAAATTTTTACATAAACAACTTTTTAACTTTCAATAAAAAACATTTTTTATAGTTTAAATATTTTGTAAAAAAATATTTAAAAAGTTAAAACATTTTGAAAAACTTGAATTGTTTTGAAAAGTTTATAATATTTAAAATATTTTTTAAAAATGTTTTTAGAAGAGTTATAGAAAACTATCAAAAAACTTTAATTTTTTTTATTGTTCATCAAAATGTTTAAGTTGTTTGTTTTATTATTCATGAAAACGTTTAATTTTTTCAACAAAAAATCAAAAAGGAAACCTAAAGTGAAAACACTGTTTTGTTTTTAGTTTTTAATCATCAAATTGATGAAATAACAATTTATATGTTTTATAGTTGTTTTAATCTTTATTAAAAATCATTTAACGTAAAAAGGTTAAAAATGAAACTTAATAATAATAATCTATTTTAGGATTTACAAAAGGTTTACATTTTATTTTAAAAAATATAATCTCAAAGCGTTATTTTATAATTTTTGATTGATAATAATAATTATTCGTATGTCTTTAAAAATATTTTTATTATTTATTTTCATGTGTTCTGCACTAAATTAATTTTACTGGTTTTTAAAATTATTTTATAATAATAGAAATAATAATAAAAACAACAATAATAATAATTAATAAACTAGTAAGGGTAAAATGGTCATTTTAAATGGCTAAAAGACCATATCTGTAACAAAACTTCAACCACAAGGACTATCAGTGTAATTTTTAAAGTTAAAGGACTCAATCCATAATTTTTAATAAACCACGGGGACGAAATTTGTAATTTACCCTAATATTTATAAACATTGTTACTTTGTGAACTACAAAAAATAACAATATAACATAAACTTTAAATTTGATAACATAAAGTTTGAATTCGGGTTTGGGCCGGGCTAAAAACCAAAAACCGGTGGACTGAACCGGAAAATCGAAAATGGTGATTTTAAAGAAACCAAAACCGGACCAATTTTATTAATAACGGTTTCGTCCGGGCCAGTTTTTTTGTTCCAAATGTTCATCCCTAGGTTATATGCTATCTATGACTTTCCTACTTGCTCAAGCGGAGCTTATAGACGATGCTTACTCTGATGTCACCCATGTTACTGGTAGCTCAGTATAAGATTGATCCCCACAAAATGCGTGTGTGTGTGGTTTGACATCATCCTATTCTATGATTTATGTATCATTAGCAACAGACAGTGCCAAACCGCTATACAAATTTAACATCACACATGACTTAAGTTTTATCCGCTTATCATGTTTGCTTGTATACTGTTAATCTATATACTCATTAAGCTAAAATGCTTACATTTGTTTCACAAATATATTATAGGAAAAAGAAAGTCCAAAACGATACCTTCAACTTATGCTTAGACTGATAATCAAGCTCGAAGATCTTAGACCACTACTATGCAACTTATGATATTAGCAGCTTTTCTTAGGATGTATTTGAGTTGTAACAAGCTATGCTATAATAACAATAATTTGACATGTACTCTGTATGTTAAATATGGTTGGGTTTATTTTATTAATATATTGTCTTTATTCATCTTAGTAAATCATGATTCCTTTTTCTTAAAACAAGTTTAGAATCCAGGTTTCTAAAAAGTTACTTTTCTTATTTTTATTATAGAAAAAAATAGTTTTTAATATTCACCATTTCTGCATACAAAATGCACATTATTTGACCATGTATATGGGTCCAGATATTTTTGTTAGGGTTGTAAACGAATCGAATGTTCGGTGATTAGTTCACGAATTGTACGGTGAGCAGTTCCTTAATGTTCTTTCTTTTAATAAATGAACGATCAAGAGCATAACTTTTTATTCATTTAATTAAATGAACAAACATGAATTAATCTCCGTACATTCATTTATGTTCGTGAACATTGGTTATGTTGGTGAATGTTCAATTATGTGTGTTCGTTTACGTTTGTTCACTTATTTATATTAAATTCTAACAAATAATTTATTATTATTATTATCTAAAATAATATACTAATTATAAATATAAATTTAAAAATTGAACTTTTAAAGATTAAAGAAGATACAAATGTTCAATGCTCGAGGGATGTTACTTAGTATTGGAATTGAACTTCTTATTTCTTAATACAATAATTTAATATTATCGTAGTACTTTTATGTTATTTATAAATCTTATGAATGGGTGCACATAATTTAAAACTACGAATCATGTATTGTAGGTTTTGTTTTTAATCAGTAAGTTTGTTCCTTTGTGTTCATCTGATTCACTTTTGTTCGTTTAATTGTTTATTTATGTTCGTTCGTTTAATTGTTTATTTATGTTCATTCGTTTACCGTTCAATTATCTAGTTGAACGAACAAACACGAATAAAACCAATTCCGTAACAAACGAACACGAACATGAAATCTCATTTTTATTTTTGTTCATGTTCGTTCATTTGTTACCTAAAGTTAAATGAGCGAACATAAAAATACTCTCGTTCTAGTTTGTTCGAGTCGTTTATAGTCCTAATTTTCATAATTCGGTTGGACATTAACCAGGCCTAAGTCCCTAAAGTTTCGGTCTCACAAAGCTTGTGAGTTTGGACCGACCTTAAACGAACCTTTCGTAACTTCACATATTTAGTTAATAATAATTTATTAAGTAACATACAAGTGATATCATAAATATATATGTAAAAAATATTTCTAATATGATCTAATTGAACACGGGTTAAGCCTTAATGGGACGTTTTCTAGATATTAGACCAAATAAGGATCCAAGGGCTTTGTAGGACGGAACTAAACAAGAAGAGCCTAGGAAGGGCCAAGGACTCGTTAGAGGCACCTTGAAACACCCTTCCAACTATATATAGATGTTTCACGAACAATTACTAATAATTAACGATATAATACGTGCGGAATTATGGTCATATTAAAATTCTCAATATACAAGCCATCAACATGATTTTTCTCACTTTGCTGCCGGTAACAAGCAAAGTGTGATAAATCACATATCATAGTAATTGGGTTACAATGTCTAATCATCCAAATACATGTTCGTGAATAGGAACTAAGTACATTCACATGCATATAACAAAAATGAAAGTCTACTATTTCCCAAAAGGCTTCGTCAAAGCTATACCATAATAATGGAGCGCTAGTCAAGCTCCAATCCAACCATCAAGATGGTCCTGCGCAACCCTTTTATTTACTTGAAAAGGTTAACAATTAAAGGGTCAACAAAGTTGAGTGAGTTGCTAGATTAGTAATGATACATAATATACATGCATGCAACAATATTCAGTGAGTATATCCAACAACCAATATGATCGAGTGCTCCATTTAGACTTAGAGCTAGTCCAACATATTGCTCAATTTAGGCATAGAACTAGCCCAAAGTATCGCTCCATTTAGACTTAGATCTAGTCTAACATTGTCCATGGATATCCAGGTGAGGTCAAATGAAAGCTTAACAACTTTGGTGAGGACCAATGAGCCTCACATAAGTTAAATGAAGCATGCATATGTGAAGTGGAAGTAAATATGTAATAAGTATTAAGATATCAACAAATAGATCCACATCATATTCAACGAGGCAAAGCAATAAGATACGTGCAGCTAGAACTCATAGTGGTTTGCACAATAAAGCTTCGGTTCGTCAAAGTGAACCGATATGGTCAAAATCAAGTTATGTCACTTCTAATGGACCCCGATCGTTCCAATCACCTATGACAAGTATAAATAGGTTATTTATTAGCCCCTATATACTAAACAACTCTTAAACCTCCGTAATGGAGTTTCAGACTACAAGCGAAAGAGTAAAGTCGTTTTGGGACCCTACGGGACCATCAAACGTTTCCATTTATGTTGGGATTCAAGATTAGACCCTAACATAGGTCCTTGGGGTTTAAAATATGAATTTTAAGCAAAAGTGGAAAGGGGTGGTGTGCCTTCAAATAGGCACGGTGTGCCTTCTTTTCATGGTGTGCCCTGAATTCATGACATAGCATCATAAACAACAATAAGTCTGGATTACAGAGACACGTCGTGCCTTAGAGTAGGCACGACACATGTTTAATTACCCCAACCACCAAATTCAATTATATCAAATACTATCCATATGGAATCGTTGGCAACACATTTATATGGATATTTGAGCTCATTTGGAGTTTCCAAAACATCAAAACACTTACATTTCCACATTTGATTCGTTGGAGCTCATTTGAGTCCTAAAATGGATTTCAATCATTACTAACCTAAACCAACAATATAGTTACACATTTTGGCTTCATTTTGATTGTTTAACAACATATGAAAAGATTGGAGCCATTGCTAAGCAAATCAACATAAACCCATTTTGGGCTTTCATTTCCAAAAGGGATAATTGCGCAAAAAACTCATAACTTGTCAGTTTTTCGTGATTAACACCCCAAACCATTTTTCGTTGCATAGAAAACCCTGAACTAACTAAAAATCAATAAATCAAGGTTTTATCCATGGTATCCGGTTGAAATAGGTTATTAATCCTACGTGGACCGGTAAATAACCTAAATTTTAATTGTTGAAACTGGTTGCCAAATATTACACATCACTTAAATACCCGTTGATAATTTTTTAATTGTAATTTTTAAACGGGAATATATCATCAACGGGAGTTTAAATGATGTGTAATACTTGGAAACCGGTTTTAACAATTAAAATTTATTCCACATAAGTTATTTACCGGTCCATTTTTTATGCAACGAAAAATAATTTGGGGTTTTAATCACAAAAAACTGACAAGTTTAGGGTTTTTCGCGCAGTTATCCCTTTCTGTAGGTCCCGAAAGATATCCCAAATATATAGCCTTAAGCTGTAGAGGGGGGGGGGGTGAATACAGCAATTTAAAAACTACACACAGTTTTCTCAATGTTTGTATGTATTATCAAAAAATGTTAATTACAAACGAGCTTGAGTGCGGAAAGGTTCAAGGTGAGATGACAGATACAACAGTATGTTTAACTAGTCTAAGACAGACTCAAACTAGTTACAATGAATACACTCACTAAGAATCACTCACTGTGTTTACAAGACTCAGAGGGACAGCTTGGATAAGAACAGCTTAGACACAAAGCACTGTTTTATCCAAGCAAACTTGCATGCATGAAAGACACACTTGAATGCACGTTCACTCTTGGCTTCAGCACTTAGCTTTTTGGCTTAATCTTTCAATCCTTAGAAGTTTCTTTTTATACTCACTCAGAGGATCTAAGTGAAGCTTCTTCATTGGACGAAAGGAAAAAGGGAAAGTCTTGTTGAAAAGACAACGTAAACTTTTCTGCACATTCTGAAAAGCAGACTTGTCTTCATGTGGGCAGAACATTTGTCTTTTCACTTTGTCTACTGTTGCATTAGCTTTAACTAAATAAGGAATGTCAACTTTGCGTATTTCTTCCTTTGTTAAGGCCTATTTTGATATAAGAAAAAGGGCTGTCACTGTTGGTACACCCTGTGTGACGATAGCAGTCTAATCGATCTGCATTATGATTTAAGTAATATTCTGAATATTAACAAGTGTTTTGATATATATGTTTGATATGTGTTTGTCTGTTATTGATTGTGTGTTTGAACTTGATGTAACATATTACAAGAAGTTCAAACATAAAAGTCAAAGAGTATGTCAAACATAAGTTAAAACATAAGTTTCATCACGTAAGTGTTTAAGTGTATTGGTTAGATTCGAATAGGTTAAGGAAGGCATTCGAATCTGTGATAGATTCGAATGTATCCTTAGATTCGAATGGGTTAGATTCGAATCTGTCAGATGGACAGATTCGAATGAGGCCTTAGGCCAGATTCGAGGTTGGCCCACAACAGACTCGAATCAGGGCCTATAATTAGGGATAGACTCGAATCATTAGCAGACCTTTGGCAGAATTCGTGAGGAATTAAGCGATAGGCGATCTCGAGTTTATCAGCTAGGTGAGTCCCGTTTCGGAGAGAATTAGTACGTAGGATCGTTCGTGTGTCGTTCGTTCAGCGTCTAATAGTCTCCGTGTTTCCGTTGGTTGAGAGTTGTCCGTCTGACCGTCAACGAGGATTCCGCACTCGTTAACGGATCCGCGTCTAGATAGATCTTGCAGTCGTAGACCTTACAAGTGGTATCAGAGCCTACGGAGTGTTCGTGGTGTTCTTCGTGTTCATCAGATACATTCTAGGTTTCTTGACGCTAGTTGGACGGTTTTTCTCTCAAAAAACGTGTTTTTGAGCTTAGCAAATTCATATTCGGGAAACATTTTGTCGTTTTTCACGTTTTTGGTCGAAATCATTGTTTTTCATTTGAAAATTAGTGATTTAATCCATAAAACGTCAAAAAATCAAACTGTTAGCCGTTTTTCGAGTTTGCGGCGCTCGAATCTATAGGGGTAATTAGGGTTTTACTTTATTTTCGAGTCTAACCAAAATACGCTCCTTTCGAGTCAATTTCAGTCAGTTTCGAGTCTGTGGTGTTTCGAATCTGTTCCTACATTCGAATTGGATCTCGATTCTATATTTTTTCGAGTTTGTTTCGAGTCTATACTGTTTCGATTCTGTGCTTCGAATCTGCTGAATTTCGATTCTATTGTGCCTTCGATTCTAAGGGTGTTCGAATCTATATAGTCCTTCGAATCTGTCATATCTTCGAATCTAGGGAGTTCCTCGAATCTGACATTATTTCGAATCTACTTGACTTTTAAGACTTAATCGAATTTAATTTCAAAAGATTAAATATTAATTAGATTCGAATCTATCTAGATTCGAATAAGTTAATTTAAATTAGTTTCTAATTAAATTAATTAAGTTCAAATTCAAATTCTTTCAGAAAAGATGTCAAACCTTCAGAAATTCCTTGAGATGGATCACGAAGTTGGGAAGGCCAATGCACCACCTAAGCTGATGAAAGTTGAGGATTACTACTGGTGGAAGGATAGATTCACGGATTTTGTACGATTCAACGACATGCGCATGTGGGTGTGCATTGATGAAGGATACATTCCACCAGTATCTGAGGTAGAAGGCCGTCAAAAGGTCTTGTCATATCAAATGATGAAAGAGGATGACAAGAAACTATTTGAAGCTGAAAACAAGGCTTTCTCTATTATCCGTATGGCGTTACCTCAAGATATCTTGCACACATTTCGGACTCAGAGGACGTCGAAAGAACTTTGGGAATCTCTCCAGAAAAGGTGTGAGGGTAATCCACGGGTACGTAGAAAGCGTACAGAGCTGTTGACCCAACAGTTTGCAATTTTCAAGGCTCTTAAGGATGAACAGTTGGATGATATTATCACACGATTTTATCATCTGATAACAGAGCTTGAAAGTCATGGTATTGAGTATTCTGACACTGACAAGAACAATAAGCTTCTTGATGCCCTACCAGCCAAATGGGCTATGTACGTGGCAATGATTAAGCTGAATGAAGATAAATATTATGCTCAATCATTAGATGACATCGTGGGAACGTTGAGGGCATATCACTTCGAAATGATAAAGGCTGAGACTGATTACGAGCAAGTCCAAAATCCGGCTATGTATTTTGGAAAGACATCAAAATCATCAGTGACAGCTGATCAGAAGAGTGCTACAGCGTTTTTCACCGGAGAAACGTCATCGCCACCAGAGTCCGAAGACTCAATAAATCGCGCGTTCTTAGGGTTAGGAAGATCGGAAGAACCGCAACCTCAAGTCCAACAGGCATCGACCAGTCAGAGCTATTCGAAGATGCCAATGAGCGCAAAGTCGGCGGAAGAACATCTGAATCTGCTTGCTTCGTTTGTGGCCGCATACGGAAATTGCGTTCAAGGGAAGATTAATGATCCGGCTCTTTGGGATGAAGACTACGATCAGGTCGACCCTGATGACTTAGAGGAAATGGATCTGAAATGGCAACTGGCCATGGTGACCCAGAGGGTTAAAAGATTCATTAAGAGAACTGGGAGGAATCTGCAGATGAACAACAAGGGGATAGGATTTGATAAGTCCAAGGTCAAATGCTACAACTGTCAGGGATTCGGACACTTCGCCAGGGAGTGTCAAAGACCGAAGGTAGAGACATACCAGGGGCAGAGTCAGCATCAAGGACAGTACCAAAGTCAGTCCCAACAGAGATATCTTCCGAGTTCTTCGTCTGGTCAAGCCAATCTAGCGGGTCTGATATCCAATGTCACTTCTGACAGACAGCTAGATGGTTCCTATGACTGGAGTTCACATCCGGAGTCCAATGCTAGAGCTTTCATGGCTGAAGTTACGGAGAATGGTTGTGATGAAGATGAGCAGACCACAAGGGAAAACAGTCCGATGTGGGTAGAGAAAGCGAATGATCAAACCGTGCTGGAGTTTGCTGCTCAGATGGCCAACGTGGAATCTGACAACTCAAAGGTTAGTCTTTCTTATTCTCTATTTCGTGATTTATGTGCTTTATGTGTTAGTTCTAACGATAGGTTAAATCTAGTCTTAGACTCACATAAGACCATAGCTGCTCAAAATGAAAACTTAAAAATAGAAAATGCTAGCCTAAATGATATAAAACAAGATTTAAAAGAAAAACTTAAGGCTGATGCTCAAGATGTAATCGTTCTAAAAGACAAACTGAGTGAGCAGTGTGTTATGATAGAACTTATGTATGAGCACGTAGAAGCCTTGACCAAAAGTCTGAAAGACAAGGACATAGCGCTAGCCGAGACCAAGGTTAAGGTAGCAGAGGCAAATAGCAAGCTGGAAAAGTTTAGGAATTCGAGCCTAAACCTAGGGAAAGTCTTAGATGCCCAAAGACAGTCTAAGAAGCCTGTAGGTCTAGGTTTTCACGAAATTCCTCCACCTTTCAATGATAACTATGTGCCTCAGCCTCAGGAGAAAACTGACAAGTCAGTAGTTTTAGAGGACCTACCTGAACCTACACCTGAGCCTAAAGTTGAAAATACACCTAAGGTGACTGACTCAACCGTCAAGGTCAAGAAAGTGAAATTTGTGTCTTCCTCCAGTGAAACACCTGCAGGAAAACAGAAAATTTCATGGGCTGACCAGGTCGAAGAGACAGACACTGTAGATGTACCAAAGGCAATAGACACTAGTGAGACACCTAGATCTAAGGGACCAACCAAAAAGTCCATGGATAAGATGTCTTGCTTTAGATGTCACGAAAAAGGGCATGTTGCTTCTCACTGTCCAAATAGGAAAGCAGATGTTACCCCTAAGACAGTGAACCCAACACCTGTTAAGCCCTCACCAAGTGCGACGAGCAGCAGTAGTTCTCAACCTACCGAGAAAACTGTGCAGGCCGCACCAAAACCTGTTGTGAAACAAACACCGGTTAAGGTTGGACCAAAAGAAGTGGTTAGGACAAATTCACCGAATCGTGTCTTTAATCAATCTAGGTCAGCACCTCAACAAGTCTATAGGAGCACCACACCTAGCAGGTCACACACTCCAGTTAGGTCACATACTCCTGTTAGACAATATGTTCCGGTAAAAGCTCAGGGATCACAGTCTGAAATGCATTATAATAAGACTTATTCTAGAGCACCACAACAAATGCCTACTCAAAGGCAAAGAGTGAATCTAAATCACTCGGCACCACAACAGAATTCAGTTCAAAGGCCCAAGTCACCTGAAAGGCGAGATGGGTACTTGAAAGAGTTCAAGTATGTGGACGAGAATGGTATTACCAAGTCAGTCATGGCTTGGGTTCCCCGTGATAACTAACCTATTTTCTTTCATGTGCAGGAGATAACTACCGGTCCAACAACAAGTGGTTCGTCGACAGTGGTTGCTCCAGGCATATGACGGGGGAAAGAAGTCTTCTCACAGACTTCAAGGGGGGTAATAGGGGATTTGTATCATTCGCTGGCAACAAAGGAGGAAATATCACTGGAACTGGAGAAGTCACTAATGGGACGATTACATTGGATCAAGTTTATCACGTTGATAAACTGGTTCATAATCTCATTAGTGTATCTCAAATCTGTGATAAGAAGAACTCGGTGTTATTTACTGACACTGAGGCGTTTAGTGCTAAAGCCGGATTCAAGATACCTGAAGATTGGATATTGATGCGGGCTCCAAGGAAGAATGACTTGTACATGCTCGACATGAACAAGCCAGATAATTCGATGGGTCCGATCTGCTTACTATCAAAAGCTTCGGAGACGGAATCGGTTTTGTGGCACAGACGCATGGCTCACTTGCACCTAAGGAAAATGAACTACATAACAAAGAATGGTTTGGTGCAAGGTGTGCCTCTGAAGAGCTTTCAATTTGAAGACAAGTGTCTACCGTGCATGAAGGGCAAGCAACATAAAAAGACACACAAGTCCAAGAAGCTGAATTCCATATCCTCGACATTCGATTTGTTGCATATGGACCTTTTCGGCCCAATCAACAAAAGGAGTAGGAGGTAGTTGGTTTTGCTTAGTTATCACTGACGATTACTCACGGTTTTCTTGGGTTTTCTTTTTAGGTACGAAGGACGAGACGGCTACAAAGCTCATCGGGTTCTTAGACCAAGTGGAGAATTCCTACGGAACAAGGGTTAAAAATATACGTAGTGATAATGGGACTGAATTTAAAAACTCTGTAATTGGTGTATATTGCCTATCAAAAGGCATCGTGCATCAATTCAGTGCACCATATGAACCACAACAGAATGGGGTGGCCGAACGTAAAAACAGAACATTGATTGAGGCTGCAAGGACTATGCTTTCGGATTCAAAGCTTCCTACCATGTTTTGGGGGGAGGCAGTGAATACCGCGTGCCATATTTTAAATAGAGTCCTTACAGTCAAATCATTGAACAAAACATGTTATGAAATTTTGAATAAAAGGCCACCTAACTTAACTGGATTCGAACCGTTTGGAGTACCATGCACACTTTTAAGAAAAAAACATCAACCGAAGTTTGGTGAAAAGGCTGACGAAGGATACTTCCTAGGTTATGTGCCAAACTCACCAAACAAACGGGTTTTTAACAAAAAGAGTGGTACTGTGGAGATTGTGTATAATATTGAAGTCACAAGTTATACACATGAACCCCACACTGGTCCGGAATGGATATTTGACTATGATAAGTTATTTGAGTCATTTAACATTCCTTTGGATGATACTGCAGGTACAATCGATAAAGACATGGCGACGTTGCACCTAAATGACGATTGCCATATTTTTCCAAGGACCACGTTCGAATCTACGTCCGAGCCTACTGCGACTGTAGATGGGTCTCCAGAAGTTGCTAATCCAGAAGAACCTAACACTGAGAATCAGACTCAAGCATCAAGTTCTGCCTCTGAGGAAAACGTCCGTGAGGAAGAAAATATGGAAGCTGAGGCTGTTCCCCCTTTAGGTGAAATAGGATCCAACTTAGGAGATAATCTAAGGGTTGATGAAATAGAGACCTCTAGGATTAACAAGAACCATCCTATAGATAGCATCATAGGAAATCCTAACGAGGGTGTGAGGACTCGGAGTAGTGTAAATAACAACACTGTGTTGTTGTCGATGATAAACGACTCCGAGGCATATCATACATGTCTATATTCGTGTTTCATATCGCGAGTAGAGCCCAAAAATGTGCAAATGGCACTTAAGGACAACTCCTGGGTTGAAGCGATGCAGGAAGAACTTTCACAATTTAGGAAACTAGAAGTGTGGGAGTTAGTTCCGTTACCTCGAGGGGAAATTGCAATAGGAACCAAATGGGTTTTTAAGTGCAAGAGAGACGATCGGGGTATAGTCACGCGCAACAAAGCGAGATTAGTTGTAAAGGGTTTCAACCAAGAGGAGGGAATCGATTACAACGAAGTGTTTGCACCAGTAGCAAGGTTAGAAGCAATTAGGTTGTTTTTAGCTTTTGCCTCCTTCAAGGGATTTAAGGTATATCAGTTAGACGTTAAGAGTGCTTTCCTGTATGGGAAAGTGAAGGAGTTGGTGTATGTAGAACAGCCGCCCGGGTTTACAGATCCTAAATATCCTGATAGAGTATATCGCTTAGATAAGGCTCTTTATGGATTACATCAGGCACCTAGGGCATGGTATGAGACTCTATCCAACCATCTTTTAGAAAATGGCTTTGAGAGGGGTAGGATAGATAGTACTCTATTTGTTAAGAAAAAGGGAGATCATTTTATCTTGGTACAAGTGTACGTAGATGATATCATTTTTGGATCATCAGACGAACAGATGTGCAAAGATTTCGAGAAGGTGATGAAGTCGAAGTTCGAGATGAGTGCTATGGGGGAGTTGAATTTCTTTTTGGGGTTACAAGTTGACCAGAAGAAGGAAGGCATGTTTATCCATCAGACCAAGTATGTCTATGACATATTGGAACGGTTTGGGATGGAAGGAACAAAGTTGACTGCCCATTTCAGCACGCCGATTCCAGTGAATCACAATCTCGGGCCGGGTACTGAAAGTGATACCGATGTGGATCCGACGTTATATCGGGCCATGATTGGGTCGCTTATGTATTTAACTGCTTCAAGACCTGACATAATGTTTGCTGTGTGTATTTGTGCTAGGTTTCAAGCGAATCCGAAGGAGATGCATATGAAAGCTGTGAAGCGGATTCTACGTTACCTCAAGTCGAAACCGAAGCTGGGACTTTGGTATCACGCGGAGGGAGATCTAGAGTTGGAAGCGTTCACGGATTCAGACTACGGAGGATGCAGCTTGACGCGCAAATCAACGACTGGAGGTTGTCAGTTCCTCGGAGGGAGACTGGTGTCCTGGCAATGCAAGAAACAAACATCGGTAGCCGTGTCAACGTGCGAGGCCGAGTATGTTGCTGCTGGTAGTTGCTGTTCACAGGTTCTGTGGATACAACAACAATTGCGGGATTATGGTTTGGCTTACACTCAAACTCCAATTAGGATAGACAATCAATCTACTATTGCGATAACAAATAATCCAGTTAAACACAGTAAAACAAAGCACATAGACATAAGGCATCATTTTATTCGTGATTGTGCTGAAAAGAACTTGATCAAACTGGTAAAGGTGGCAACTGAAGATAATAATGCTGATTTATTTACCAAAGCGTTTGATAAGTCACGTTTTGAGTATTTAATTCAACTTAATGGAATGCGCAACCCAGAGTAAATTGACCTTAGTAGTATTTTATTTCCTTTTATAGTGGTTATACTTCTTTCTTTTTCAGTAGTCTGCTATTTTAGGAAAGTGTCTAATTTAGGAAAGTTTCTATTTTTAGTAAGTTTCTATTTTTAGTAAGTTATTAAGTTAGCTTAGTTTACTGCTTTTTGCTATGAAAAACAAAAGAAAAAAGAGAGAAAATTACAAAAATAAAAAAAAAAGAGAATATCAGAAAAGGAGTTAAGTCTTAGATACATAGGTTCAAAGTGACGAAAATTAGCACCGTCGTTACAGACTCTAAGTATTTAGGCTTTCACACATAATGCAACTAAATCCTAAGTGTTATACTTTATTTAGTTTGATGTGTTGGTAGGCATAATACATATAGGGAATCTCAAGGCTAATAAAATATTCTAGAAAAAAGTCAAGCGTGTCACTAACCTAGATGTACGACCAATCGGTCTTAATTTTTATGTACAAGACATACAAACTTTAAGTCTAAATGAGGTATGCAAACTTTCTGGGGATGTATGGCAACATCAAATACATCTAAAATGGAAAGAATAGAAATATCATATGTAACTGAGAGTCGAAAACATGCAACTCTGTTGTACGTAA
>JAANYP010002397.1:48624-113455 GCA_020465985.1 Centrapalus pauciflorus | reverse complement strand
CGTAAGTACGACCTGTTGTCTCTGTTTAGATTCGGGTTAGCAGACATGTCGCTTTGTTGTACCTCAGTACAGACCTGTCACCCTATCTGTGCTAACTTTAAAGTTAAACCTTAAGTCTGAACTAAGACACTTGTGATGAGAAACAGACCGGTTGGCCGATGTTTGTGTCTTTTAAAGAAAGTGTGCAAAACCAACAAGTTAGAAGTTTGTGCCGGTGGGCCTGTGATCAGTAAAAGTGTCTATGTCTGAGTCAGGAAAGATGAATTTCCTGAAATAAAGAAAAAAAATAGCCAAGGGATTTATGACCGTAAATGTAGAGTGTTACAGGGGTAAAATACCAACAATCGGCTATCTAATGTGGGTCATTGTCGCGACAAAACATATCAAAGAATTCAAAAAATTCCTAAGTGTGAAAGTTTATGTATGAAAGTTTAGTACTGACATCGCTATCTGATTGAAACCTTTCTTAGTATTACTCACGCAAAATATGTTGTTGCGTATTTAGCTTAGCTTGTAAATTTATTATTATAACTTAAGTCTCTTAGATTAGAATTTTTTAGGTCAAATTTATTTTATTTTTCATTTATTTTTACTCTTAGTTTATTTTATTTTATTTTCGTATAGTTTAGTTTTTACTTAGGTAAAAGGTCAAAGTTACTCGAGGGTGCATTCAAAGTTGGATAATAAAATATACAATGCGTGAAATATCTGAGCTTAGGGTAAAAGATTTGGCATTCTAGTTTATCTGGGGTACACTACACAGTAGAAAGAAAATAGTTGGAAAAAGTTGAATTATTTCAAAAATTTCCGAAATTTTCTAAGTGTTTGTAGCTTCGAATCTAAGACACAGACTCGAATTTGAAGTTCTCGAATCTGTCAGTAGACTCGAAATCTACACATAGTAGACTCGAGTAGTTAGTTAGTGATATAGAAGGTCCACAGTGAAGCATTTACTTTCACTGTTCTCGATCTGATTTCTCTGCAATCTGTCACTGGCGCCTCTCATCTCTTTTCGAGTCTATCGCTTTGCCACTAAACGATACCACTTTCGTAGCGATTTCAAGCTGGTGTGGTTCGATCATTGACAAATCTAGGTATAAGCAACATGATGGTAGCAAGATTTTGGTGGTTAAAGACATAAATCAATGATTAGAACCTAGTTGAACTAATGTATGTGATTTACCAAGTTCAAAATGGTTAAAATCTTGGGTTTTGGTTGAAACAATGGCCGACGGCCCTTCGAGTCTGTTCATACTCTTTCGAATCTGTTCATGGGTGTCTCGAATCTATCATTAGATTCGAGATGACCATGATATTTGAATCTGTCCATTAGACTCGAATAGGGACTCCTCGAATCTGTCCATTAGATTCGAAAATGGACACTTCGAGTCTGTTCCCTTCGAATCTGTACTTTATTTACTTTGTTGAATTTAAATTTTATTAAACTTGTGGAAATTTAATTGTGCTAGATTTTGTATTTGAAAAGGTACAAAATAAAGCAAATTTGAATTTGAACAAGTTTATTGATTTTTAATGACTCTAACAGTTTTATGTATTGTGCAGATATGGCGCTTCGTGCTTTTGTTCCTAAGCACAATATGGTACTGAATCCTGCTCATAACATCCCTGAGGCGCAGGGATTTCGAGAAGTTTTAGATTTTCTAGCGGAGTCTAGGATCAGTTATGTGTTGTATGAAAATATTCCGATTGTGATTTCATATGTACGTCAATTTTACGATCACTTACAGGTGGACTGCACTGTCACCCCGACAGTGTTAAGAACCAGAATTGCCGGACAACCTTTGGTTTTCTCTGCTGATATTTTGCGTCAAGTACTGCAGCTGGGTTCCCAAGAACAAGAGGACGGGCCTATAGACTTTTCTTTAAGTATTAGGCAAGCAGCATTTTTGAGAATGGGATACAGCTTGGACGTTACAAAATCTTCGTATATGAAAAGCGGGTTGATAGGACAATGGCGTTTCTTAGTCCACGTATTCATGGTGTGTTTTGCGCCTAAGAAGGCTGGTTTTGATTACATCGTATCTAAGATTCAATCAGCGATGATAGCGATGGTATACAATAAGAAGTTTAGTTTCTCGCAGCTGTTTTTTTCGGAATTTATCCATCAAATCACGGCTCCTGAGAGAGAAAGGTTCCTTTTGTATCCGAGGTTCGTGATGATGTTGATAAGGCACTTCTTGCCTGAGTTGCCACAATCAGACGATGCATTGAGCGTTAATGTTATGGAGAAGCGCATTTACTCTGACTGTTCCTCACACCGAGGAAGATTGGCTATTCCGATCGAGCGACCGTTGTTCAGAGCTGTCTTAGACAGGAACTTTGTGGCACCAGATATTGCCAACTGGGCAGGTGAAGTAGAAGTTCAGCCTCAGCAGCAACAGCAACAGCAACAGCAACCGCATCAACAACAACAACAACGACGTGAACAGCCTCGTGCTCGTCCCCGTGATCCAAGGCGAAGACAAAGGCCTTCTACGAGTCAGCAACCAGAAATGCAGGAAGCCGGGCCGTCAACTGTCCCAAATGAAGCTGATCAATTGTGCCAAACGTTAAATGAAATTTGGGAGGCGGGTCCACATGCAAATGAAGATATAGCTGCTGCATTAGTGGGAGAATTACTTGAGCCTCCAGAAGGAGAAGAAGATGTGCTGAGGGATGTTGAGAATTATGAGCCAGAGCAGGCTGATAACGTTTTGTCATCTTCAGCAACTGAGTCAGAAGAGATGGAGGAGATTGAAGTTGAAGCTCCAGAATCAGTGTCGACAGATCCTCATATTCAAATTGGAACCTATGGTTCACGATTGATTATTAATGAAGGTGCTTCGAGGAGGCGAGAGGCCAGAGAATTGGAGGAGTCAGATTTTGAAGAAGATGAGTCTCCTCAGTTGGTAATAAGGCAACGGGCCAAACGGCACAGGTTTATGCAGGGGACTTCATCACAGTCCGATGCACAACCTCCGCCTCAAACCCAGACCCAACCTCAAGTTACCGCTCCACCATCACCGCCACCTCAGCAACATGAACCCTACATTCCCCAACCATTCAATCCTGCTCCCATTCAGTCCATTCCTTCTACATCCGAAGCCTATACCGACAATCAACAAATCATGCAACTCAAGAGCCGTGTCGACTTTCAGAACATTCAGATCATATCTCTCACAAAAGCAGTCGGTGAACTCCAAGAGCATAACTCTAATCTTGATAAGGAGAATGCCGAACTGAGAACGATTGTTGAAAGTGTTAGAGAAGAAAACACGGAAATTAAATCATTTGTTGCTGATCAATCATCTGAAATCCGAGCAATGCGGTCCCTCCTAGAGCAACTTATGAAGAATCTACAAACTCAGGGGGAGACTAGTTGTAAAGATCAGGAAGTACAGCGAGAAGATGATGATGATGAAGGCAATGATCCCAGTGCAAATAAAGAGATTGAGTCTGTAGATTTTCCTGCAGCTCAAGTTACTCAAATTCAGGGGGAGCCTAGTCAAGGCGAAGGACAAAGGGGTGAAGCTAGTTCATCTAAGGAGCCTACAGACTTTGAGATCAGTGAGATGATTGAAGCGCTCATGGATCTTGATGATGATCCACTGGATGTAGGCTTTGATAACGAAGATGAAGAGCTTGAAGAAGGGGAGTTTGCGCCAGAGGAGATAGTCGACTGGCGATCAGATGATGAAGTACTTGCTGATGAGGATGATGAAGCTGATGAGATAACAGTGCAGCAGAATCCTATCACTGATACTTATATGATTGATGGACATAACATTGTCGATGCAGATATAGTGAATGTTGCTTTAAATCCTCAGCCATCGACAGAGGAACCTGCAAGAGAGCTAACAAATGAAGAAAAACGAAAGCTATGGTTCAGGGATGAAGAGAAGGAAGCAGCAATTAAAAGGACAATGAGAGTGACAGGTACGGGGAAGCTGTCTGAGCGAATCTTAAGCTGGTTCTTTGACAGAGAACTGCAGCTATTTATAATAAAGAGAAAAGACGGGCTTCAGTACATGAGGCGAACCTTAAAAGCGTTCAACTCCCTGCCAAAGATCGAAATTGCAGATCTAGCATGGAAAGATCTGATAAACATTGGCAATGATCCCTATGCGGACATTATCGCAAGAATCATAAGAAAGGAGGGAAGATCGAGGAAATTTGAGCGTCTGAGTCCAAGAGTTGGGAAAAGAGTAGAGGATCCATCACGTATCGACCCTCTAACTGGTCGACCTTGGATGAGGATTCATTATAAGCCAGCCAGATGTCTTAGGAAGGTACCTCTTAAGCCAATGCCACAAAACATTCTGAAGAATCTGAAGTGGTGGTATGCTGACACGGAAACTGGGGAAGCGGTTATGGAAGACTTAGAAGAAAAAGTTATTCTTAGAGTCTATGACCCGCTTCACCTGGTGAACCTATCTAAAGAAGATCTGCAAATCTTGTATAACTGTAAGATTTCCAGTGACGCACATATGGATGCTGAAGCGAGTAAGTATGAAAATGTAGTCAAGGTATGTGTTGAAAAAGGTCTGTATGCTGGTAGTATTTTGAATCAATAATAAACCATGTTCTTAAATCAAATGTGTGAATTATTAGAAGCTATCGTCAAGGGGGAGTCTGTTGGTACATCCCGTGTGACGATAGCAGTCTAAGTTGTCTTACATTGTGATTTTGCATATGTTTGGTATATATATATTATATATGATTGATGTTTATCAGTGTTTGTATGTTTGAACTTGATGTAACGTATTACAAGAAGTTCAAACATAAAGTTCAAAGATAAAATCAGTCATAAGGTAATATCATAAGTTTCAAACACTTAGTTGTATATGTCAAAGGCTAGATTCGAATTGCATAAGAGGATACATTCGAATCTGTGATAGATTCGAATGAGACCTTAGATTCGAATATAGGATAGATTCGAGACTGTCATGTTGGACAGACTCGAATGGGCCTTGGGCCAGATTCGAGTCTGACCCACATCAGATTCGAATCTGGGTCTATAATTAGGGATAGACTCGAATCATTAGTAGACTTTTGGCAGAATTCGTGAGGAATTAAGCAAAAGGCGATCTCGAGTTTATGAGCTAGGTGAGTCCCGTTTCGGAGAGAATTAGTACGTAGGATCGTTCGTGTGTCGTTCGTTCAGCGTCTAATAGTCTCCGTGTTTCCGTTGGTTGAGAGTTGTCCGTCTGACCGTCAACGAGGATTCCGCACTCGTTAACGGATCCGCGTCTAGATAGATCTTGCAGTCGTAGACCTTACAGTTTTCCCTTGTGATTGAACAACCTGAACCCTATTTAGAACATAACAGGCTGTATTAACTGCTTCTGCCCAAAAGGTCATTGGCAGTTTTGAATCAGCTAGCATGGTTCTAGCAGCCTCTATTAATGTTAAGTTCTTTCTTTCAGCTACACCATTTTGCTATGGTGTTCTTGGTGCACTATATTGCCTAGCAATACCTTTGGACTCACAAAAACTGTTTAGGATATGGTTTTTAAACTCAGTTCCATTGTCTGATCTTACCACCTTAATTTATGAGTTGGATTGGTTTTCTATCGTAAGAATAAATGACTTAACCAGCTCAGCAGTTTCATCTTTAGACCTAAGAAAATAAACCCAAGTAAATCTGGTGAAATCATCAACAATGACTAAACTGTAAGCCCTTTTATTCAAACTCAAAACAGATGTTGGACCAAATAGATCCATATGAATCAGATGAAGAGCAGTTGAGATTGAATTTACTTCTTTGGCCTTATGAAAAGTTTTGTGTTGCTTGCCTTTAAGACATGCTACACAATGATCATCACATATGAACTCCTTTTGTGGTAAACCTCTTACCAAGTTCTTTTTGACTAAAACATTCATGGATTTGAAGTTCATGTGACACATCCTCTGTGCCAAAGAGCAGACTCATTGGATGATGCTTTGGATATCAAACAGCTTAAAGTACTTGATTTGGATAAAAGTTCCGTGTCCAAACAGTATACATTGTCCTTTCTTGGTGTTCTTAGTAAAACAAGATTTTCAGGATTTGTAAAATCTTTTGAAAGGACAATGCACTCAGAATCTGTAAACAGAACAATATTTTGTATGTCACAGATTTGAGACACACTCAATAAGTTATACTTAAGCTGTTCAACATACAAAACATCATTGAAAATCATGTTGCCTGCAATAACAGTACCTTTACCTGTAACCTTACCTCCTTTAGAGTTTCCTCCAAATGCAACAAACCCTCCTTCAAAGCCTTTGAAATTTGACAAGCACTCAGAATTACCTGTCATGTGCCTAGAGCATCCACTGTCCAAATGCCATCTTGTTTTATGAGGTGACCTGTGGTTGCCCTGCACAAATAAAAGCTTAGTTAGTAGTGGAGTAAACCCAAACCAAGTTGGTTTTGGGTTGTCCTTGTGCATTAACATAACTAAACACTGTCTTTGATTTCTTATACTTAGTGAGATCCACTGATGGATTTTGTGGAGAGTTCTTAGTTATCACATGAGGTATCCAGGTGTTTTGTCTATCCTTTTCAATAACAGTCTCAGATGATCCATTACCAGTCCTAATTTTGAGCCTAGCAGTCTGAACTGAGTCTATAGTGCTACAACTTGAGAATTTACACTAGCAGTCTCAACTTTAGACTTGGCAGTTTCAACATGTGTATCAACAGGTTCACCTGAGTTTTTACCTTTAACACACCATAATTGTTTAAAATTTAATTTTGGTTTAGCTAAAACTTGTTTTTGGTGTGTGGACTGTTTCTTATTTACTTTTGAGAACCTGTGATCATCTATTTTCTTTGGAACTGATGCAGTAGGAGGTTTGGCCTTTGAATTTTTTGAATTTTGAGAGTTTTTCTTTTTATGAATCACAGTCTGTTTTACAACAGATGGTTTATAAAAGCAATCCCTGACCAAGTGATTTTTCCTGCCACAATGGAAGCATTTTTTGACTGTTTGAATTAGAGAACCAGTTTTATTGGATAATATCTGGTTTTTGTTCCTGTGATTTCCCCTTACCTGCTGTTGTTTGGGAAATTTTTGGACACCATGCTTTTGGCATGTTCAGATCGGAACATTTTTACCCTTTTTATTCTTTGATGAAGATGTAGTGTTACAGTTAGAAGGTACAGACACCTGTAGATCAGCATTGCATACACTCATCTTCTCCTTTCCTTTCTTATTGGGGATTTGGATTTCTACAGATGCACTCATCGTTTTGTGTTCTTTCTCAACTGTTGCGCACTCACAGTCTCTATTTTGAATAAGATCTTCTTTAGATTCAGGACTATTTTCAAGGATAGGATCTACAGTGGTCATACACTCATCTAATGGTTCATTAACAAGCCTATCAGTAACTTCACTCATTGGATGAATGTATTTGTTGTTGTATGGAGGTGGAGTGGCTCTGTATCCTATACCTTCATTGGGATTGAGCTGAGATTTTACCCTATCTTTAAATTGGACTTCCATTAGGTGTTCCAGCTTTTGATTTGCCAATTTGAAGTTTCCTAGATCTATATTGACAGATTCTAGTTTCTTATTAGCCTGTAACACCTTTTGTTCGGTCTCTTCTAATTTTTTATTTAGGGATTCTATTTTCTTATTCAGCTCCTTTTTCTCCCACTCATGATATGTTCTATCATGTCCCATTTGAATTTCATTATCCTTATAGTCATTGATCTATTTTTCAAGATCTTCTATGGCCTGCATGTATTCATATATCATTTCTTCCATCTTAGCTAGAGTTTTACACATGCTCTCATTATGCTCTCTATACTTTTTAACCATATTTTTGCATGTTTGAGAGCAGAGTTTAGAATTTACCTCAGATGGTAGTTCAGTGGAGGTGATATATGATGTTTCTGCCATTAGAGCTTGATTTTGAAACTCTTCCTCTGTCTGATCACTCCAGTCAAACACATTGTCTTCTTGAGAGACAAGTGCTTGTGATGATGAAGCCTGATTAGTCTGCTGAGGTCTTGATGGCTGTTGACCTTGAGATCTGCATTCTCTGGCAAAGTGGCCAAGCTTGTGACATTTAAAACACTCAACTTTTGACTTATCAAAAGCTGGTTTGCCTTCTGCTCTGGCTTGAAAGTTGGATCTGCCAGTTCTTTTCAGAAACCTTTTGGCCCTCATGGTCAGCATTGCATGTTGCCATTTCAGATCCATCTCTTCTAGGTCATCTAGATGAATCTGTTCTAGATCTTCAGCATTTAGAGCAAATAGTCCATCATTGGCAACAAAAGCTTCATAGGGAGCTTCAGTAGAGTTACCATCACCACCTGAAAAGGAATCACTACAATTAGATTTTTCAGATGACAGAAGAGCAGTGTTGTGATTATAAGAAAAAGATTTCTTTTTAGTGTCAATCTCAGTCTCAAACACTCTCAGACTGTTGTACAGATCATCCAGCTCTATTTCATCAAGAGTGTCTTTTGTTCTCCATTGAGCAGCATAAACTGTCCACTCTTCACCAAGAGATCTAAGGAATTTTCTGTTGACTTCATCTTGATCCAGGTTGACTTTTGCACTCTCCAATTCACTTATCAGTTTGTTGAACCTGTCAAAGATTTGAGTAAGGTTTTCATTCTTGCCACCAGAAAAGTTCTCATACTGCTGTTTCAAAAGATACTTTTGATTTCTATTGGTACTGGCATTCCCAGCAAATCTTTTCTCTAAAGCAATCCAAAGAGAATGAGCAGTATAAAACTTTTTAAACTGATGTTGATAAGCATTAGGAATGGCTATTTGTAGAAGTGTAAGATCTTTCACTTCATTCATTCTAGCCTTTCTTTCAAGTTCAGTTTTTGGAGGAGTTTTGATGGGTTTGCCATCAGCATCAAGTTCAATATCAACTGCAGGAGGAAATTCAACAGCTTCCCATATGGCATAATCAATGAATTGAATATGCTGTTGAATCCTGAGTTTCCACATCTCAAACTCAGTGGGCTTGAGCATAGGCACTTTGAGTCCTTGCCCAGATCCACTATTGCTATTTTCAAATTCCATTGCAGAAAATCTAAAATTTTAAAAGAAAGCTTCTGACTTTGAAAACAAATAACAACCTGGCTCTGATACCACTTGTCAGAATCTAAATATTACTACCTAAGATTAACTGGTTTGAATTGATCAGAGTATAAACCAATAATCTTGTATTGAATCAAAGTCCAATTAAGAAGTTTGCGGAATAACACTTAATTGTTTTAAGAAAAACTTTCAGAATCAAACACAAATAAATATAATGGAATAGACAAAGTTGCTTGTATTGCTGAACTCAATGATTACAATCACCTCTAATCTGTTTGATTAGACGAAGAACACAAATTGTTCTTAGGGTTTTACAACCTTAGAGGCTTATGAAAACTTTAAACAAAAAGCAATTACAAACTTGAATGTGCAGAAACTTGATACAATAGAAAAACCTATACTATGTATTTATAATGCTTTCTGATTTGTTTCCTTGAAGGACTCTGACTTCTCTGATAGTAGATATGCTGGAATCTTCGTGTAAATATCTCTTCCTGAATATCAGCATTTTCTGTTTATGAAACTGTTGAGCAGCTTGAGTGAATTTATTCTGGCAGCTTGAACTTTTATACTAGTAGCTCGAACTTCTTCAACTAACAACATGAACTTTGTACTTACACAGAAAATCTACTAACAGTTTGAGAAATCTAACTAACAGCTTGAACTACTTAGAATATTTCCCAACACAAGTCGAACAGAGGAAGGAGGGAATGTTCATTCATCAGACGAAGTATGTCTATGACATCTTAAAGCACTTCGGGATGGAAGGAACCAAGTTGACAGCTCACTTCAGCACACCGATTAAAGTGAATCACAATCTCGGACCGGATACTGAAAGTGATACCGATGTGGATTTGACGTTATATCGGGCCATGATTGGGTCACTTATGTCTTTAACTGCTTCTAGACCTGATATTATGTTTGTTGTTTGTATTTGTGCTAGGTTTCAAGCTAATCCGAAAGAGATGCACATGAAAGCTATGAAGCAGATTCTACGATACCTCAAGTCGAAACCGAAGCTGGGACTTTGGTATCACGCAGAGGGCGATCTGGAATTGGAGGCGTTCACGGATTTAGACTACAGAGGATGCAGCTTGACGCGCAAGTCAACAACTGGAGGTTGTCAGTTCCTAGGAGGGAGACTCGTTTCCTGGCAATGCAAGAAACAGACGTCGGTAGTCGTGTCAACGTGCGAGGCCGAATATGTTGCAGCTGGTAGTTGCTGTTCACAGGTTCTGTGGATACAACAACAATTGCGGGATTACGGTTTGACTTACACTCATACTCCTATTAGGATAGATAACCAGTCAACAATTTCTATAACTAATAATCTAGTTGAACATAATAAAACTAAGCACATAGACATAAGACATCATTTTAAATGTGATTGTGCTGAAAAGAACTTAATCAAGCTGGTAAAAGTGGCAACGGATGATAATAATGCTGATTTATTTACCAAAGCTTCTGATAAGTCACGTTTTGAGTATTTGAATCAACTAAATGGAATGCGTATTCCAGAGTGAGTTGACCTTAGTAGAGTTTTATTTCTTTTTATAGCAGTAGTATTTCTTTCTTTTTATAGTAAGTGTGGTAGCTTAGGATAGTTTCCTTTTATAGTAAGTTAGTAGGCTATTATATTTTCTTACTTTTATTTATGAAAAACAAAAAGAAAAAGAGAGAAAACCATAAAAAATTCAAAAAAAAAGAGAATATCATAAAAAGAGTTAAGTCTTAGATGCATAGGTTCAAAGTGACGAAAAATTAGCACAGTTAATACAAGCTCTAAGTGTTTAGCTTTCACACATAATGCACCTAAAAAATCTAAGTGTTATACATTATCCTATCTGATATGTTGGTAGGCATAACACATATAGGGAGTCTCAAGGCTAATAAAATAATCAAGAAAACGTCAGACGTGTCACTAACTTAGATGTATGACCAATTGGTCTTAATCTTTATGTTAGAGACATACAGACTTTGATTCTAAATGAGGTATGCAAACTTTCTGGGGATGTATAGCAACATCAGATACATCTTAAAGAAATGGAAAGAATAGAAAAATCATACTGAGTTAAGAGTCAAAACAAGTAACTCTGTTGTACGTAAGTACAGACTTGTTGCCTCTGGTTTGACTCGAGTTAGCAAGATAAGTCGCTTTGTTGTACGTCGGTACAGACCTGTCACCGCTGTCTTGCTAGCTTTAAAAATAAACCTTATGACAAACTAAGACACTTTGTGTATGTAAATACAGACCTGTGTCCGATGTTTGCCTTTTAAAGAAAGTTTGCAATACCAAAAAGTTATAATCACTGTGTGTATGCTTTGATCATAAAAGTATGTCTGAGTATGAGTCACGTAAGAAAATTTCTTGATAAATAAAAAGGCCAAGGGATATTCCGAAGTGTAACATGTTTAAAGGGAAAATAATACCAACAATCGGCTAGAAATGTGTGTCACGACAAACAATAAAAAGGAATCAAAATTCCTACAAACAATAAAAAGGAATAAAAAATTCCTAAGTGTGAAAGATTGAGTACTGAAAGTGCGTATTTGACACCGCTATCTGATTGAATCTTTCTTTGACTATACTCACCAAAAATATTCTGTTCGTGTTAAGTGTAGGTTGTAAATTTCTAATTTAAGATAGATTAGTCTAAGTTTAAATTTTTGTTCAAAATTTTATTTTTACTTTATTAATTTATTTTATTTTTATTTTTATTTTTATTTTTACTTCATTTTTAAATTTCAATTTTTAATTTTAGGAAAAATGTCAAAGTTACTAGGATGCATCTTTGGTTGAATAAAAAAATATTGCATGGAAATCTGTTGCTTAGAGTGAATGTTTCTGCAAAGTTTGTGAAAAAGTTGAATTTTATTCAAGTATCTTCAAAATTTTCACTTAAGTGTTGC
Source organism: Centrapalus pauciflorus (assembly GCA_020465985.1). Lineage (NCBI taxonomy): Eukaryota > Viridiplantae > Streptophyta > Magnoliopsida > Asterales > Asteraceae > Centrapalus > Centrapalus pauciflorus. The sequence continues at coordinate 101,495 of JAANYP010002397.1, read as the reverse complement.
AAAAGTTGAAAATTGTTCAAAGTTTTTCAAAACTTATGATGTTGTGATAATTTAACGAAGATAACGACTGTATCTCTCGAACTTAATTCTAGTGTTGTTTACGCTCTAAACCATCAAAGAATGTAAGTATGGAGAGTTCCATTTCATTTTTATCGTTAAATTATTAATTTTTTCCTACTAACATATTTTGACTTGTTTCATGTGTTGATTAAGTCTATACAGTGTTAGATTTGGAGTGTTTACAGAATTACAGATTCTTCAATTGACGAAGGTGATTGGTGAGCTTCAACATCGTAATGCCCAGTTGGATCAGACAGGGACTGATCAGTAGCAGCAGACTGCCAATCTGGAGCCTATACTGGAGGACTTGTTGAAAGATCGTCCATCTCAGGGGGAGAAATAGTAGAGAATGAAGAGAAGATGGTCTGAAGTCAAAGAAGATAGCCCAAATAGTGAGCTGGCAGATCTTTCAAGACTGTAATTTGCTCAGCTGGCTGATCCTCAGGGGGAGTTGGTATTCTTAGCTGTTGACAAGGGAAAAGACAAGGATTCAGATGCGACTAAAGTAACTGAAGGAAATGTCCGATTGAAGCATTGTCAGAGTTGAATGAAGATCAAGTGAGATTCGTCTTCGAAGATGACTTACAACAGGAAGGATCTTGAGAATTGAGCATTTATTCCTAAAGATATACCTGATTGAAAGTCACTCGATGAAGGTGTTATGAATGAAGATCAGAATGGGATAGATCTAGAGATGTAGAAGTCTGCTCTATATGATGAATCAGATTCTGAAGTGTGAAGTGACTGATTTAGCATGGAAGGACCTTATAAATCTAGGAAGACGATTCTTTGCTGAGGTGTTTGCAAAAACTATCTGAAGGGAGGGTCGTTTCTGCAAGATTTTAGAGGTTAGTCTAAGATTTTGGAACGTGGTCTATGTTAGTCTACAAACTGGAAAGGACAGCGATTATGAAAAGTCAATCATGGATAACATGAAGAAAAGGTGATTTTGGTATTCATAATCACTGATTCAGATAGTCTATCAAGATCAATGAACAACAACTAGAAGCTATCGTCAAGGGGGAGTCTGTTGGTACATCCAGTGTGACGACAGCAGTCTAGTTTTGTTATTGATGTTCAAAGGCAAGTTCTAGACCAAGTTCGAAGCAAGAGGTTCGAATTTAGGTTAAATTCGAAATTGTCATTGAGGACAAATTCGAATAGGCCTTGGGCCAGATTCGAATTTGTCCTAGACAAACTCGAATTTGTCAGTATAAATAAGGGTAAACTCGATTTATCAGAGGATCTTTGACGGCTCAGAGGTTCTGTCGAACTTGAGAGCAAAAAGACTTTCGGAGAGTAGACTTTTGCAGAATTCGTGTGAGTGATTAGCAGAAGGCGATCTAGAGTTTATCAGCAATCTGTGTGTTTACGGAGAGAATCATCGCGTAGGTTCGTTCGTTAGTCGTTCGTATAACGCCGTGGTAGTCTCCGTGTTTCGTGCGTGTGATATATCCGTCAAGCCGCTAACGAGGATTCCGCACTCGTTGGTGTGTGTCGCGTCTAGATAGATCTGTAGTGGGAAGACCTTACATAAATATGGACATGCACTGGTCTTGAAACCCTAGATCTCTATTTTTTTTAATTATTACGGGTATTTTCCCCAACTTACACTCATATTATCGGGTTAAAATAATTCTGCTACGTGCTTAAAATTTTTATTTTCTGATGCGGGGTCCTATTATTTAATTTAAAACCTAAATCTAAAAACAACTAAGTTCAGGAGGATGAATCCTTCCCAACTTAATTGGATACACACAAGTAACACAAATAAACATACCTAAAACAATTTAAATTCAAATAAAATACTCTGGGTTGCCTTCCAGAAAGCGCTAAGTTTTACGTCTTCAGCAAGACGTACTGCTCCTAAACTAATTAATTAACCTTAGGATCTTATAGTCTGATGAGTTTAGATACTAGCATATCGTTGGTGGCCCATTGAACATATAATCTAAGTATATGTCCGTTTACTTTAAATGGCTCACCACCTTTTAAGTCCTGTATATCTACCGCATCATGTGGGTAGGTATTCGTTACAATGTATGGACCTGTCCATTTACTTTTTAATTTACTGGGAAATAGTCTAAGTCTTGCGTAAAATAACCAAACTTTATTTCCTTTGGTAAATATTTTATTTCTAATCATTCTGTCGTGGAAAACTTTAGTTTTCTCTTTATAAATTCTGGCGCTTTCGTAGGATTCTCTACGAATTTTTTACAGTTCATTTAATTGGAATTTCCAATCAACACCAGCATCATGTAAATTATAATTAGTGTTTTTGATTGCCCATAGAGCTTGGTGTTCTAATTCCACTGGGAGATGGCAAAGCTTACCGTAAACAAGTCTGTATGGGGACATACCGATTGGTGTTTTAAATGCGGTTTTGTATGCCCATAGAGCATCCTCTATTTTTGCGACCAATCTTTACGATCAGGTTTGACAGTGTTTTCAAGGATTCTCTTGATTTCTCTATTAGAGATCTCGCGCAAAAGATCGCTTGATGTATATAGTATTGGAATAATTTCCGAGACCCTTGAAGGGCACTGGTGACAAGGAAAAATAGGAAGATATGATGATCGATAAAATAATAGTTTAGGTTTACTACTAAGGAGACAAGATAGAGAATTGTCAAAGAAAGATGAGCTAGACTAGCTTGGGTACGAGAGGGTACATGAATTAAGAAATGTGATTCGCAGATGAATCATCTTTGCTCTTTCTTTAGAGCATCTTTAGAGAATCATTATATCTATGCATGATCATGACTGCAGGTTTTGGGGTAAAATGCTGATTATTAAAATGTGACCCTCCGTCACTGATGATAGCCCTTGGGATACCGTGTTGTGCCAATATATTTCTTTTAACAAATTTACGCACAACTCGATCATCATTAGTGCGTGTATCTTATGCTTGCACCCATTTGGAGACATAGTCTACTGCAGCTAAGATGTATTCATATCCAAATGATTTAGGGAAGGGTCCCATAAAATCAATGCCCCATATATCAAATATTTCGACAATTAATATCGGGGTCATGGGCATTTCATCTCTTTTTGCGATGCCACCAGTTTGCTAGCATCTTGTGCACCCTTTAACAAACTCGTAGGCATCCTTATATATTGTGGGCCAGAAAAACCCACACTGTAATATCCGGTGGCTAGTATTCTTTGCGCTGAAATGGCCACCACATGCATATGCATGGCAGTGTTTAAGAATATCCTCATGTTCCGAGTTAGGGACACATCGTCTTATAATTTGATCTGCTCCTATTTTAAATAAATCAGTCTCATCCCAAATGTATTGCCTTGCTTGAGCATAGAAATATTTTATATGTTGTGAGTTCCAATGCTCTGGCAATTTTCCTGTTACGAAATAGTTAATTAGATTCGCAAACCTGGGAATTTTAGATAATAATAATAATTGTTCATCAGGGAAGGAGTCCCTGATTTGATCAGTTGAGAAGGATCCACCAAATCAATCAGGGATTGGCATCCTTCTTTGCCAATAAATGTCTTAAAGCACTGTGGCCTGAGTACACAATTACTTTTGCCCCCCAAATATAGGATCTGAATTTATCTAAGGCAAACACTTCGACTAGTAATTCTTTCTCCGTAGTTGTGTAATTCATCTGTGCCTCATTAAAGGTTTTACTTGCGTAGTAAATCACCATTTGCTTTTTCTCAAATCTTTGTCCTAAAACAGCAACAACTACATAGTCACTGGCATCGCACATGATCTCAAACGGTTGAGACCAATCCGGAGATTGTAGAATTGGCCCCTCAATTAATTTTAATTTAAGCTTCTCAAATGCTTTCATACAAGCATCATCAAAAATAAACTCAACATCTTTTGAAAGAAGATTGCATAACGGCCTTGAGATCTCACTGAAATCTATAATGAATCGCCGATAAAAACCAGCGTGGCCTAAGAATGATCTTATTCCTTTAACGTTTGTAGGGGGTGGAAGTGAGGAAATTAATTGAACTTTTGCTTTATCTACCTCCATTCCTCTCTCGGACACAATGTGACCTAGGACTACCCGTTCTTTTACCATAAAATGGCTTTTCTCCCAACTTAACACTAAGTTGGTTTCAGTGCATCTCTTTAGGACCTAATCTAAATGTCCCAGGAAATCTTCAAATGTTTTATCAAATATGGAGAAATCATCCATAAATATCTCAAGAGAACCACCCACCATATCTGAAAAGATAGCCATCACACATCGCTGGAATATGGCGGGTGCATTACATAGTCCAAACGGCGTCCTTCGGTAGGCAAAGGTGCCATAGACACAAGTAAATGTAGTTTTCTCGTGATCCTCAGGATGGATTGGAATTTGATTATAACCAGAATATCCATCAAGGAAACAGTAAAACTTCTGTCCTACTAATTTTTCCACTATTTGATCTATAAATGGTAGGGGGAAATGATCTTTTGAAGTAGCAGCATTAAGTTTTCTGTAATCTCTAAAATTCTCCACCTAGTTACAGGGCGAGTAGTTATCTTCTCTCCTTCTTCAGTATTAATTACTGTAATTCCTGATTTCTTGGGTATAGTTTGGGTTGGACTTACCCACTTACTATCAGATATAGGATATATAATTCCAGCGTCCAACCATTCTAACACTTTTTTCTTAACTTCCTCTCACAAATTAGGATTCAATCTCCTTTGTGCATCCCGAGCTGGTTTAGCTTCTGGATCAGTATTGATTCGGTGCATACATAAAATGGGACTGATTTCTTTTAAATCAGCTATCGTCCACCCTACTGCTTCCTTATATTTGACTAATACTTGCAGTAGAGCTTTTCTTGTTCTTCAGTCGGATCTAATGAAATTATGACAGGCAAAGTGTCATTCTTACCTAGAAAAGCGTATTTTAATTGAGATGGCAGCTCCTTCAATTCTAGAATAGGTGGTTGCTCTATTGAAGGTTTGGCTGACTGAGGTAAATCAGTAGGTAATTTTTCAGTCCTATGGGTCCACGGTGGTTGTTTCGATTCTAATGTGGATTCTATGACTACTTCTAGTTTATCACACTCAGTAGGATTTATTTGGCTAACTCATTTTCAGTAACGAATAACTCAGTAGCATCTTTGGTGTTGATTAATGAACTATGCTGCTCCGCAAGTTCGTCCACCATGTCTATAAGATAACATTCTGAATCAATAGTAGAGACACTTGAAGCATTAAATACATTTAATCTTAATTTCCTATTACCAAAGGCAATATCCACTGCTCCTGTCTTACAATTAATTTGTGCATTAATCGTGGCTAAGGAAGGTCTGCCTAGGATAATAGCCGGTTGATTATCTCCTATTGAACTTTCTGTGTCCAATACTGGATAGTAAAAATCTTCAACTTTTGCTATGACATCTGATAAAATAGCTCTTGGGCACTTTGTTGGTAGATCTGCCAGATTTAAGATAATATCAGTCGTCTGTAACTGACCTAGATCATTTTTGTCAAACAAGTTTCCAGGTAAAATATTAACACCAGCTCCAAGATCAAGCAGTGCCTTCTTAATATGCACATTGCCTATTATCACTGGAATCAATGGTGATCCAGGATCTTTCAACTTAGGAGGTAGAGAGCTAGAAACTACTGTACTCAATTGTTCAGTTAGATTGATATGCTTTGGGAGCGAGACCTTATACTTTCTTTTCTGAGTGTAGAGATCTTTCAGAAATTTGGCATAAGATGGAACCTGTTGAATGACCTTTATTAGAGGAATATTGATCTTAACTTGATTGATTATGTCTCAGAGATCCTCTGGTTGTTGGCCTCTTTTGCCGTAAGGAGAAGATTTTCGATTTTCTAAAGCAGCAGGATAAGGAAGAAGAATTGAAGTGTCCTGATTCTTATCCGCCTCCCCAACTTTGGGAGTTGGAATATCTGATTTAATTGGCTATTTAAAAGAGACTTTATTAGGAACCTCCTTCTTCTTTGGATCCTCTTTCTCCTCATACACGACTTGAGTGCCGGTATCATCTTTGGCCTTTTTCTCTTTAGGAATCTCAGTTTTATTGTCTACCTCTCTTCCACTCCTTAATGTGGTTATCTTAGCTACTTCATTAAGTTCGTTAATCTCAAGTTTCTTATCTTTATTATGATGATGAGCATGTGAGGGATTGAGAACAGTATTGGTAGGAAGCTTCTCCTCCTCACGCCTAGTAAGTGATTTAGCTATCTGACCCATCTGGCGAGTTAACATCTCCATGGTCTTAGTACTGATAGCTGATTGCTGTTTCATAAATTCTGCAAACTCTGCAAATTGCGTAGAAGTCATATTTGTTTCCACTTGAAATTGTGGTTTATCATGATGATTTGACTTATAATATCGCTCATCCCTTAGTTGCTAAAGTTGAACCATATTGATATTCTCTCTTTGGTGGTTCATATCTTGGTATGGATTGATGATCGGTAGGCTGATCATTCTTCCATCGAAAGTTGGGATGGTTTCTCCACCCCGGATTGTATGTTTCTGAAAATGGATTATCCCTCTCTTGATGAGCTCTGAATCCGTAAACTTCATTAGCAAATTCCTCAGTGGACTGCACTTGACGACATGCTTCGGAATGATGCGATGGATCTTCGCATGTAACACAATGACTTGATGCGCTAGGGTTTGAAAGACCCTTCATCAATTGTTCCATTTTCTTTCCTAATTCTGAAATATCAATTTTAACCTCACGTTTCCAGGCATTATCTATGCCCATAACTTGAACACCTATGCTATTTTCAGAACTTGCTTGGACTTTAAGACCTTTACCGAGTTGACTAAGCAACTCCCAAGCTTCGTCGTCTTCTTTACCTAAAAATGTGCCTCCTGTGGCAGCTATAATCAAATTACGACTCTCCTGACTCACACCATAAAAGAATGTTTTGATAAGCATCCATTTGGGTACCTCGTGGTGTGGACAAGCTCTCAATAATTTATTCATTCGATCGAACGCTTCGTAGAATTGTTCACCCGATTTTTGTTTAAGTCCGGTGATTTCCTTTCTTTTCTCGGTTGTTTTACTAATGGGATAATATTCATTAAGGAATTCTCGTTTCATTTGATCCCATGTTGTAATACTATTGGTTGGTAAGGATACGAACCAATTCTTCACTTTCTCTTTTAATGAGAAAGGAAATAGTCGAAAATTTAAACCGTCGGTGGTTATACCTCGAACATGGTTTGCTTTACAAATAGCTGTGAACTCAGCTAGATGTTCGTAGGGTTCCTCGTTTGGCATCCCTCAAAAGATCGGAAGAATTTGGAATAATTGAGGACGAACTTCGGGTTCGTTCTCGTTTTCGGGATAACGAATTGCAGACGGGTCGGGCACATCACCTGGGCGGTAATGCGACTCAACTGTATGCCTTGGTTGATCACCCATTCTAGCAGCTATACGCTCAGATTCTTCTTGATCACGATTTCGTGGCGAAATCGGAGGGCTTTCTAAATTAGTAAACTCTGATTGGGAATTTCTAAATCAGGAATTTCTTCCTCTTGTGCGTTTAAATTCTCCGTGATTAATTATTGATTTTGAATCCTGAAAGTCTTTCGGTTCGATGTCGCTACTTTTTGGATCTCAGGTTCGAATTGTAGCGGCAATCCTCTAGCCGATCGACGTGTGCACATACACTAATAAAATACTAAAGATTAAATACTTAAATTAAACTAATTATTTTTTTGGTGGTAAAGTAGAGGACTACAATTACCTTTTGGATTTTTTTTTATTATTTGATTTTTTTTGTTAAAAATAAACTAAAGAATAAAAATAAACAAAGAAAGGAACTTAAACTTAATTACTTAAAACAAAGGCAACATACTAACTTTAACCTTAACTATTGTTACACTCCCCGGCAATGGCGCCAAAAGTCAGACGGGCCGTCGTTGTGACCCGCATATTTAGTACATAAATCAACAATTTAGCTTAGAGAAGTAAGGGTCGAATCCATTGGGAGTGTGGTCGTAATTAGGGTTAGGTTATTAGCCTTATAAGTTTATTGAAAGCACTTAAATTGTGAATTTGTGTATTCGAATAATTTGTTTAGATTAATGATTTGCTATCGCTTTGTAACTAAAATTAATGGCAAATTAACTAACGTAATAGATAAACAATCAAGAGACGAATAACCGTTCACGGGATCACCACGACATAAGTATTACTCACTATAATTTCAGGCAACAATCACATAGACATACTCAATTGCGCGACTAAATTAATCAAACATGTTTTAACCAATAACTCTCGGCATAGCGTATGCAATATTAATACTTGTCTTAATCCCTAAGCTAATGGATCGACACAAATAATAGTACCACGACAAACTATCTTGCTTTTACCAATCAAACACACAATCATAATCATAGCCGAATGCTTATCATTTGCATACGCATAATAGGTCTCACTCAATACAAATACATCAAAGCATGAGAAATTAAAATAGAGTAAACTTAGACGTAGATCCTCTGCAGACGGCTAATGGGATTAGCCGCTCATCGTATGCTCTTCAACAATGTAGATCTGAGTCATTGCGTAGCTTGCGAATCACCGTCTTCATTCTCGTATCATAGATCCACTCCGGCAGGGCTTCGACACACTTTCACACACATCGGGCGTCCCTTCCAAGGCTGCCCTCGACCTCTATTTATAGAGAGATCGAGATTAGGGTTCCACAGGCTGTAAAACGCGTTATTGTGCCACACTAGCACAGGCCAGACGCAGGCCTGCGCCCCCCTACGCCCGGATGCGGCTAGGGTTTTGCTGGCATGCATTGAAATGTATCTGGAATGCTAGAATCCTTTATGGAGCCAGGGTGGCACAGGCCTGCGCCCCCTTCGGCTCGGTTTGCTCTGAATTTCCTCGAAATGCTTTCTTTTAATATCTTGGCCCTGAAACACAAATTTGAAGTAATAGTATGGATTTTACGAAGTATTGGTGCTTAAAATGATCATAAAACGACTCTGAAACCATATAAATTATAGACTCATCAGGTGTACCAACAGACTCCCTTTTGACGATAGCTTCTAGTTATTTTTTCATTGACCTACAAAACTGGGTATGTTCAGATCGCTTCCTGCATATAGACCCTGTTCAATGCAAACCCTCACCACTTTCTCGTATTTTCTGCAATCAGATTTCCAACCTTCATGGTAGAAGATCGGCTGTTCGTGATGCTTCTGCAGATCACCTCGAGATAGGTTCACAAGATGCAAAGAGTCATATAACTTCAAAATAACCTTCTCGTCCTCATCCTTCATTATAGCTTCAGCTGTTTCATTGTCAACGTACCACCACTTCATATTTCTCAGAACATCCTGTGGCATTGTCTTCAATGGAACCTTCTTTAAGGATCTAACTGGTTTGTAAACCATCTTGGTTTGTGGTCTACCAGTCTGAGGATCTATTCTTGTTTCATCTATATCCCTTTTTCCAACTCTTGGCTTGATCCTTTCAAACTTTCCAGATCGACCCTCTTTTCTGATAATTCTTGCAACTACCTCAACATAAGGGTCGTCTCCTAAGTTGATAAGGTCCTTCCAAGCTAACTCTTTGATTTCACACTTTGGCAATGAGCTAAAGTCCTTCAGTCTTCTTTTTAGGTATTATAGTCCATCTCTTCTCTTTAAGACAAATAGCTGCAGTTCTTTGTCAAAGAACCAGCTTAAAATTTCACCTGACAGATCTCCTGCACTTGGCAATTTCCTCTTCTTCTTTGTAGCCAATTCTGTCTTTTCTTCCTCTCTCTTGAACCACCATTTCTTTTTTTCTTCATTTGTAAGGTCCCTGTCTGGCATTTGAGATATCTCAGAATCCGATTCATCATTCAGTTTAGATCTCAACACATCTATATCTTTCAGATTCTGATCTATATTTACATATTGCTCCGTAACAGGTTGCTTATATACAAAAATTTCATCAACATTATCATCTTCATCTAAGACCAAATTCATAATCTGACTTCCAATCAGTTATATCTTCAATAATAAGTTCTCCTTCCTCAAGCTCTTCCTAATCCAAGTCATCTTCAAAATCAAATCCCAGCTGATCTTCATCTAACCCTGACAGAGCTCCTATCAGGTCTTCTTCAGTTACTTCTCTTGTCTCTGAAGCCTTGCCTTTGCCCTTGTCCTGGGCTGATGAACCACACTCCCCCTGAGGTTCAGCAAGCTGAGCAGATTGTTGTTTTGAAAGATCTGCCAGAGAACTATCTTTGTTTGCACTTGGGTTATCTCCTTCATCGTCCCTCTGAATATGCCTCAAGACATCCAGTCTTCAACTCTCCCCCTGAACTGGACGATCTTTCAACAGTTGTGCTAGTAGATCCTTAAGGTTGGCAATCTTCTGTTGCTGATCAGCCACCATCTGATCTAACTGGACATTATGCTTTTGAAGTTCAATAATCGCCTTTGTCAGCTGGAGAATCTGCACAACTTGATTATCAATCTGAGCTTGAAGGTGCCGAAGGATCTGGCTGTTAGAGGTAGTTGTCTCTGGTGGAGGTGGAACAAAAGTTAATGGTGGATTTTTGGTTGTGATGCTGTTGCTGAGGTAGAGGGCATCGATTGATCTATCTTTAACGTTTAGCCCTTTGATGCCTCTCCACCAAATTCTCCTCTTCTGGCCCATACTCTTCATCATCATCATCTTGAAGTTGCCATGTCTGCTGTTGCTCAGTCTGCGGCACAACCAATCGAGAACGATAATGACCATAAGCTGTGGGTGGATTTGCCGCATCCCTAATATCCCTGGCCGCATCTGAATCGGTCTCGGAATTGGGATCAACTGCCTGAGTAGACTGTTCCGGTTGATAATTCTCAATATCTTCAAATATGTTTCCAGGTGCTTCACGTGGGTGAAGAATATCCTGAACGACTTCTTCAGCAATGTCAGCTTGAGCTGCTCCACCATGAGGAAAAATGTCCTCCAAAGCTTCTTGTCGAGGGTCAGTTTGAATGACAGGTGGAGGTTCTACTGCTGCTGGTGCTGGAATAGACTGATGCTGGGCAGGTGCTACTGCTGCTGGGGCTGCTGCTGGGCCTTGTTGCTAATTATCTAGCTAGCCATCTCCTGTTAGAGCAACATATTCAACATTGAGTAAAGCTCCAAACAATGAAGTAGGCTGTTGACGCTCATTTTTAGCCCGTCTTTGGCTGCGTCCTTAACAATCCGCAAAGATTCATTTGTCTATGCCTGAAACAACAACAACCTCCGGTGATAGAGGCAAATTTGGCAGACAGTGACGAATAATCATCATCACAAAGCAAGGATACAGCAAAAATCGCTCGCGACTTGTAGCCATTATCTGATGAATAAATTCTGTAAAAAAGAAGCCAGAAGAGCTGTTTGGCTTGTTATATACCAGTGAGATCATCCTAGATTGTAGCTTGGATGTCATCACATCAAAACCAGCCTTCTTTGGGGCTAGACACAAAAGAACAATGTGCATCAAGTATCGCCATTGCCCAATCAGACCACTTTTCAGATATGAGGCTTTGGCCAGATCAAGTGAGTAAGCCTTTCGCCGAAAAGCCCCTTGGAGTAGTTGAGCTGGGTAGTCTGTTGGACTATCCTCCTGAGCTTCAGTACCTAGGACCAGAATTGTCCCTAAATCTGTTGCCGAGAAAGCAATCGACTGCCCATTTACTGTTGCCCAGAGTACGGGGGGTGGACAGAGCTGTCCAGATGCATTGTGATCCAAAATTGGCGGATATACTGGATCATCAAAGTACGATTAAATGTACATGCGTATGCTACTTGGGATCTGGTCAGGAAGGCCAGAATGTCCCTGTATGGAGCTGCTTCAGGTGCTTGCATATCAATGCTGACCACGTGTTGTGTTTGTTGACAAAACATCGCTCTGCCATTCCTGCACACGCAACAAACTTTTAAAATATGAAAAAGTGAATTTTTGGAAACAAATAAGTTCGCACGAACTTAAGGAAGTTTGTACGAACATAGTCTCAAACAAACATAAATTAGAATTTTGAAATAAGTTTGCACGAACTTAAGGCAATTAAGTTCGTACGAACTTGTGCTTAAGGAACAAGTTCGTGGTAGGGTTTTGTAAAATGAAACTCCAAATTTACCACTTTTTAAACTTAATCAACAAATGAAACTAGTCCTAATAGGTTCAAATCGAGTTTATTAAGGTTTCATTGTAAGGTATATATGCAATACAAGTCAAAAACCAAAAGTCATTATCCTCATTTTGATTCGGACGCCAAAATCAAATTTAGGCGTTAAATATCCAATTAACCTCTCCTAACTTACTTACTTTGATGTTTAGAAGGTAAACCGAAAGCAAGGTTGTTAAGTTCGAGAGGAAACGATGGGTATCTTCGTGAAACAGGAACAAAACCGTAATTTGTTCGATAAGTTCGTAATCTCCAGGTAAGTTCGTGATCGCTGTTTAGTTCGTGAGGAACAAGTTTGTTCAAGGTAGGTGAACGAATTTAATGTTTCGGCACTATTTATAGGCCCGACATACTGTCTATGAACCTAGTTGCTATAAGTTCGTACGCACTTAGTTGCCATAAGTTCGTACGGACTTATATGTCACGAACATAGTTTTGAACCTTTTAAAACATAGAAAAATTTTCAACGTTTTCAACTTATCACGGAACACCTCACTTTGAGCAACTGATTATTACGCGTCTATTGTTTTTCGAACTGGAATAAATCCAATTATTTGACCTCGTTCCTACCTACTTAAAATTTATCTAATAAACTAAATTGAAAATTAAAGTACAAGAAATGAAATTTAAAGACAAAATAATATAAAGTAAATAATTTTGCGAGAGAGTTATAAAAGATTCAGTCAGATAGCTTTGCCAACACACTTTCGGTGTTGCACTTTCACACTTTGGAATTTTAACATCCCTTTATTGTTTGTTGTAACATACACACCATATCGATTGTCAGTAGTGTTGTCCACTTAAACACGCAACACTAGAAATTTCCTTTGGCCTTTTTATTTATCAAGAAATTACCTTACGTATCCCATGCTTAGACATACCTTTGTGATCAAGATATACATAAAATCATTATGACTTTTTGGTATTTGCAAATCATCTTTAAAAGGCAAACGTCGGACACAGGTCTGTACTGACGTACAACAGAGTGTCTTGGTTTGACTTAGGGTAGAACATACTTCTCATGTATAGCCAAGATAGCGGTGACAGGTCTGTACTTATGTACAACAAAGCGACATATCTTGCTATATTAAGCCAAAACAGCAGTGACAGGTCTATACTTACGTACAACAAACCGACATGTCTTGACTTTCTTTTCAATTCATGCTTACTCTTTATTTTAGATGTATTTTTATTAAGCAATACATCCCCCAGACTGATTTACATACCTCGTTCATAATTAAATTTTATGTAAGCCTATAACACAATAATTAAAACCTATTGATCATATGTCTAAGGTAGTAACACATACGACAATTTCAGGATTGTTTATTAGCTTTTATGAAAATCTTCATGTTTTATGCCTACCAACACATCATAACATGAATATATACATTACTGTAGTGCATAGTGCATTATGTGTGAAAGTTTAACACTGAGGGATTGTAGATTTTACTAAATCTCGTCATGTTGAACTTTGAACTCTATGACCTCTCTCCTTGTTTTTATTTTTATTTTTTATTTTTTAGAAAATCATCTAGAAAGAAAAAATTAAAGATAAAAATTAAAGAATTTCTATCTAATGAGGTCAGGTTACTTTGGATTTTGCATCCCGTTTTGTTGGACTAACAACTCAAAACGTGATATATCAAATGCTTTTGTGAAAAAATCCGCATAGTTGTCTTATGTTGGAACTTTTACCAACTTATGCAGGTTTTTCTCTGCACAGTCACAAATAAAATGATGACGTATATCAATGTGCTTAGTCTTACTGTGTTTTACCGGATTATTGGTTATTGCTATTGTGGATTGGTTGTTTATCCTAATAGGAGTATGAGTATAAGTCAAACTGTAATCTCGCAATTGTTGTTGGATCCACAGATATTGTGAACAACAGCTATCCGCAGCTAAATATTCGGCTTCGCATGTGGATACGACTACCGAAGTCTGTTTCTTACATTTCCAGGACACCAGTCTCCCTCCTAATTACTGACAACCTCCTGTTGTTGATTTTCTGTTCAAGCTGCACTCTCCATAGTCTGAGTCTGTGTAAGCTTCCAATTCTAGATCTTCATCGGCATGATACCAAAGGGCCAACTTCGGTTTTGACTTCAGGTATCTCAGAATCCGTTTCACAGCTTTCATATGCATCTCTTTAGGGTTAGCTTGAAGCCTGGCACATAAACAAACATCAAACATAATGTCAGGTCTGGAAGCAGTAAGATACATAAGTGACCCGATCATGGCCCGATATAACGTCGGATCCACATCAGTGTCACTATCGGTAACCGGTCAGAGATTGTAGTTGACTTGAATTGGCGTGCTGAAATTTGCTGTGACTTTTGTTCCTTCCATCCCGAAGCGCTCTAGTATCTCATAGACATACTTCGTCTGATGAATGAACATACCCTCCTTTCGTTGTTCAACTTGTAAACCTAGAAAGAAATTCAGCTCCCTCGTCGCACTCATCTCGAACTTTGACTTCATGACCTTCTCAAAGTCATTGCATAGCTGTTCATTAGACGACCTAAAGATTTTGTCATCCATATTGACTTGTACCAGCAGAAAATCATCCTCTTTCCACTCAATGAATAGTATACTATCTATACGCCCTCTCTCGAACCCTTTTTCCGAGAAATGAGTAGATGGCGTCTCGTACCATGCCCTGGGTGCCTAATGTAACCCATACAGAGCCTTATCCAATTTATATACTCTGTCCGGATAAATAGGATCTGTAAGCCCTGGCGGTTGCTTGACATACACCAGTTCCTTCACTTTCCCGTACAAGAAGGCACTCTTGACGTCTAGTTGATAAACTTTATAGCCTTTGAAGGATGCATATGCGAGAAACAATCGGATAGCTTCAAGCATTGTTATTGGTGCAAACACTTCATTGTAGTCTATTCCTTCTTCTTGGTTGAAACCCTTGACTACGAGTCTTGCCTTGTTTGGAGTAACAATGTCTCGATCATTTCTTTTGCACTTAAAGACCCATTTGGTCTCTAATGCAACTTCGCCACGAGGCAATAACACTAACTCCCAGACTTGTAGTTTCTTGAACCGTGAGAGTTCTTCGTGCATTGCTTCAACCCAAGAATTGTCCTTGAGAGCCATTTGAATATTCTTCGACTCAACTTGAGAAGTGAAACATGAGTACAAACAGGTGTGGAATGCTTCGGAGTCTTTGATCCTCGATAACAGCCTTGTGTCAATATTCACATTTCTCCGAGTTTGCACTACTGCATTTGGATTCCCAATAATGTCCTCTAGTGGGTGATCCTTATGTACTTTCGATGTTTCAACTGCATCGACCTAAAGATTGTCTCCCAGATTAGATCCTATTTCTCCTATCGTGGGCGTGACTTCAGACTGAACATCCTCCTCGTGGTCATTTTCTTCTGAGGCTGGACTGTTTATCTGATTCACATTAATAGGCGATGAAGGTTCTTCAGCTGTTGGGAACTCTTCTTCTGTCGATATTTCTTCTTCAGATGTCATAGGAATGCTCGAATTAGAAAAAACCCTACCATCTTCATCAAGATTCAGATTTGAGAATTCATCCTCCAAAGTTCCTACTTCACAACTGAAAGAAACAATAAATGATTTAAATACAGAGTCATAATCAAATAACCATTCAGGACATATTTGGGGCTCATGCGTATAACTAGTAACATCGATGTTAAACACAATTTCTACAGTTCCAGTGGTTTTGTTAAAAACCCTCTTGTTTGGTGACTTTGGGACATAACCTAGGAAGTATCTTTCGTCTGCCTTTTCACCGAACTTAGGTTGATGTTTAGTTTTTAATAAAGTACACGGCACCCTAAATGGTGCAAAACGAGGTGGACGTTTATTAAAAATCTCATAACAGGTTTTGTTCAGAGATTTGACAGTAAGGACTCTGTTTAAAACATGACATGCGGTATTCACTGCCTCCTTCCAAAACATTGTACGAAGCTTTGAATCCGATATCATAGTCCTTGCTGCTTCAATCAATGTCCTGTTCTTTCGTTCTTCCACTCCATTTGTTGTGGCTCATATGGTGCACTAAACTGATGCACTATGCCTTTAGTTAGGCAGTATACATCCAATACTGCATTCTTGAACTCAGATCCGTTATCACTTCTAATACGCTTCACCCTTTTCCAATAGGCATTCTCTATTTGGTCTAAGAACCCAATCAGCGTGCCTGCTGTTTCGTCCTTTGTACCTAAAAAGAAAACCAAAGAAAATCATGAGTAATCATCAGTGATAACCAAACAATACCAACTTCCACATATACTCCTTTTGTTGATTGGACCAAAAAGATCCATATGCAGTAGATCAAAAGTGGAGGAGATTGAGTTCTAAGTCTTAATCTTGTGTGCCTTATTGTGTTGGTTGCCTTTCTTGCAAGGCACACACTTGTCTTCAAATTGGAAGATTTTCATTGGTACACCTTGCACAAGGCCATTTTTAATGATGAAGTTCATCTTCCTTAAGTGCAGGTGAGCCATTCACATGTGCCACAACAAAGATTCTAATTCTGAAGCTTTGGATAGCAAACATGTAGATCCCATCGAAGATTCTGTTATGGACATGTCCATCATATAAAGATTAGTCTTCCTTGGAGCCCTCATCATTATCCACTCTTCAGGAATCTTAAACCCAGACTTTAGGACTAGCACTTCCTTCTCAGTAAAGTGTATTGAATGTTGCCTATCACAGATCTGAGAGACACTAATGAGATTATGATCAAGCTTCTCTACATAGTAGACTTGCTCGAGAGTGATTTTTCCATAAGTGACCGTTCCTAATCCAGTGATATCTCTTCCTTTATTCCCAACAAAAGAAACAAATCCTTTATTCTCTCTTTTGAACTCTGTCAGTAGACTTCTCTCCCCTGTCATGTGTCGAGAGCGACCACTATCCACATTCCCCTTGTTGCTTGGACCTGTAGCCGACTCTTGCACATGAAACAAAACAAGTTAGTTTTTACAGGGAACCCAAGCCGTGACTGACTTGGTAATACCTTTCTCATTCACAAACGTGAATTCTTTCAAATACACATCACTCCTTTTAGGTGAATTGGGGTTTTTGATCAAGAACAGGTTGTGAATTATAGCGATTAACATATACCCTTTGCTTTTGGATTGGTCTTTGCTGTTCAGCCCTTGAATAATTTCTATTATAGTACAGCTCACCTTGATAATTCTGGGCTCTACTTGGTGTCTGATTTCTATTAGGGGTATGAGAACTAATTGGAGTGTGACTCCTATTTGGTGTACGATTCCTAAGGATGGCTTGGGGGCCAAACTTTGATTGACCTGGGAATCTATTCGGTAAATTCTTCCTAGGTCCTTCATTTTGTCTGGTAAACATCGATTTTTGTGTGCTACCTAAACTTGACATCACACTAGAGTTCTTCTCTTAATTGTTAGAACTACATATGCTAGCATCACAAGGCATTGTTTTCAAGGTAGGTTGTTCTTGTTTCCCTTTGTTCGGAGTAGACTCTGTTTTCTTATAGGGACAACCTGAAGCAACATGACCTTTCTCCTGACACTTAAAGCAAGACATCATCTCAATTGATTTCTTATTTGTACATTTTGTCTTAGGTGTCACACTAATATCTTGTTTGTTCTTATTAATTACCTTGTTCATCTCCTCTTTTTTCTTATCCCTTACAGTTTCAGCTACATCTGCTTTTGGCATACTACTAGATTCCACAAACTATACTGTTTTCTTAACCTGAGGGATAGGTGTTGAAACTTCAGTTGGCTAATTTACCTTTACTTCCTCTGATTTAACTATTTCCATGGTCTCATCCTGAGGAATTGGTACGTAGTTGCTATTGAAGGGTGGAGGCACATCTTGATATCCTAGGCCGGTCGGCTTCTTAGACTGTCTCTGTGAATCTAAGATCTTGCCTAAAGTGAAGGACGAATTCCTAAACTTTTCAATCTTGCAGTTTGCCACAGCCACCCTAACTCTAGCATTTGCTAATTCTACATCTTTCAAGGAGATCTCTTTGGTTAACGATTCTACATGCTCATAAATCAGTTCATTCCTGACACATTGTTCACTTAACTTGTCTTTCAGAACTATCATATCTTGAGCATCACCTTTAAGTTTAGCTTTAAGATCCTCATTGATATATAATAAACTAGCATTATCATATTTTTAACGATTGGATTTGAGCTGTCATTGATGAATGTGTCTCTAGTACTAAATTCAGTTTATCATTCAGAGTAGTACATAAGACGCATAAATCATGTAAAGTAGAAAAGTTTAGAGTTACCTTTTTCTTGTCAGATTCGATGTTGGTCATCTGAGCTGCAAACTCCATAGTAGTCAGCTTCTGAGTGTTCTTTAGTACCAATCGATCTAAATCGAACTGTTGGGTCTCCTGTTCCTTTACTTCTTCTGCTCCACTATCTTTCTCTTTATTAGCTTCTGTTACTTCAGCCAAGAGGGCTCTAGCGGTTGCCTTAGAATGTGTGTTCCAATCATACGTGCCATCTAACTGTTTGTTAGAAGACACATTTGTGAGCAAACCAGCCACTGAACTCTAGTTCCCTGAACCGATAGAATTCTGACATCCTGAGTTTTGACAGTTATCCACCTTAGGTCTTTGACATTCTCTAGCAATGTGTCCCAACCCCTGATAGTTGTAAATTTGACCTTTGATTTGTCAAATCCTACACTATTCACACTTAGATTTCTTCCTGTTCTTTTCATGAACCTTTTAACTCTCTGTGTGACCATGACCAATTAGCATTGTAGGTCCATTTGCTCCAGATCATCAGGATCAACCTGATCATAGTCTTCTTCCCAGAGTGTCGGATCGTTGATCTTCCCGTGAATACAGTTCCCATATCCTGCTACAAACGATGCTAGAAGCTTGAGTTGCTCCTCAGCAGTCTTAGCATTCATCAACATATTTGTGTACCCTTGAGTTGATGATCCCGAAGTAAAACTCTATGGCTGATCATCTATTTTTGAGACACCCAGAAAATCCCTACCTGTAGATTCTTCTAATTCTCCTGGTATGCCCTCTTGTTCCCTAGTATAGAATGTTGTAGCTCCAGACTTAGTTGCACCTGAAGTAGATGACTTAGTCTTACCAAAGTACATCTCAGGATCTTGTACCTGATCATATTCCATCTCTTTCTTCTGCATCCTAAAGGCATGAGCTTTCAACATCCCAGTTACTTCCTCAAGGGAAAGAAAATCTAAATTCTCTTGATCGTGCTTTAACAAAGTAGTGTACATCTCCTACTTTGGCGGTAAAGCATCCAGAAGTTTGTCAATCTTTTTTAATCCTTTATAATCAACTATGTGATTATCCAGTTTAGTCAAAACATGATAGAATCGAGTGATCACTTCATCCAAACTCTCATTCTTCAGACACTTGAAGATTAGTAACTGTTACTTCAACAAGTCGGTTCTCCCCTTCCTTATTGTGGATTTCCCTCATACCTTCTTTCCAAAGCCTCCCAAAGTTTTTTCGAGGTCCTGTGGTGTTTAAAAGTATGTAGAATCTCAAGAGGCAAAGACATCTTGATTGAAGATAAGGCTCGATTCTCAGCTTCATAGATCTTATTATCCTCATCCTTCATCTACTGATAAGTAAGAACTTTCATCCTGCCCTCAAGTTCTTGAGTTAGGGGAACATATCCTTCGTCGATACAAATCCACATTCTCATGTCATTGTAACGAGCAAAGTCTGCAAACTTGTCCTTCCACCAATAGTAGTCCTCAATTTTCATGAGCTTTGGTGGGGAGTTCGATTTACCAACTTCATGATCCATTTCCATAAACTTGTGTAAACTTGACATTCTCGAAAACTTTTGTTCACGAACTTAACTAATTAATTTTTAAAATGAATTTTAAACAAGTTCATATAGACTTATAATAAGTTCACACGAATTTAATAAATTCGTTTTTACCAAATTAACTTCGTTTTATATTAAGTTTGTTAGCCTCAAGTTCGTAAAAACTAAATTCGTTCTGACAAGTTCGTGAATCCATAGTTTCTGACAAGTCCGCGGCTCAAGTTCGTACGAACTTAACAGGCTAAGTTCGTATAACCCTAGTACTGACAAGTCCGTGGAACCCTAGATTCTGACATGACCATGCGCCGCAAGTTCGTGAAGGCGCCTAAAAATTGAATTTTTCAAAAACTCAGATTTAATTCAACGTTTTCAAGGCTAAAAACGATGATCCTGCTGGCTAAATGAACTCTGATGATCGTAGATGAGAAAAACTAATCAAATCACCATAAAAACTCAAGAAAAATTGTGATTTATCTAGATCAAACGCCTAGAAACCTTTGAATGTTCAACGAAACCCGAAGAACCCGAAGAACACTCAACGAAACGCTCTGATACCAGTTGTAAGGTCCCTCCCTAGCGGATCTATCAAGGCGTGCGGCGTCAAACGAGTGCGGAATCCTCATTTAACAATAACGGATCAAAACACGAATACTCACACGGGAAAACGGAGCCCAACACGATGTTAGTTGAATGAATATGCACTCCACAAGATGTATTGCTCCTCTTGTCGTTTTATGCTCTCAAAAACCGTCTCAGATTATGATTGTCCAAGTGTTAGGAATTCTTGAATATAAGTTCATAATATATACGCTAAGTTCGTGCATGGCCCAAGCCCACGAACTTATTAATTCAAGCACATGCAGCTAAGTTCGTATGAACTTATCAGTCATAAGTTCGTATGAACTTATTCACTATAAGTTCATACCTACTCACTCATGAACTTATCATGCAGTCATGAACTTATCATGCAGTCATGAATATCATGCAATCATGAACTTATCATGCAATCATGAACATAACATACAATCATGAACTTAATACACAATCATGAACTTAAGACATAAACATGAACATATAATCATGAGTTGTATTCATAAGGCCCTATCTATTATAATTTTACTATCAATAACAAACTAGACTGCTGTTGTCACACCGGGGGTACCAACATATTTACCGATATGGTAGATAAAAAAAATTGGCACCCTCTATCATGAATTCAGTAAGTTATGATTTCAACCTTAATTATGCAACACCCTCTTTTTACACATAAAAGCCACGTCAATATAATATCATAAGTGGCAATCTGAGCTGCAAACTCCATAGTAGTCAGCTTCTGAGTGTTCTTTAGTACCAATCGATCTAAATCGAAATGTTGGGTCTCCTGTTCCTTTACTTCTTCTGCTCCACTATCTTTCTCTTTATTAGCTTCTGTTACTTCAGCCAAGAGGGCTCTAGCGGTTGCCTTAGAATGTGTGTTCCAATCATACGTGTACGTCGCAGTGGCTCTAATATCATCAATGTAACGCCCTCTATTAATGGTTAATGATATAAGGGCTGATGGAACCACATGTGTAATACATAGTAGAAATGAAGTTGTTTTCGTGTCCATATGAAAACGTAGCATGTATTTCAACCCCAAAACATAACATTGTGAAAATAGGGGCTATGAGGACTCACCGCGGGTGCGATGGCAAATATTGGCGAAAAATGCAATTTAGCGTAAGTTGATGGGTGATGCACCGGGTGAGTTTAATCGAGCCCTAAGTGATAATAGGGACTTAATTACTCTCATATATGATAATATGTATATTTATAGATTTTTATGTCATAAATCACCCAACATTACAAGTTTATAAATAAAACCCACTTAAAACGTCAAGTTTATATATATATATATATATATATAAATAATTTTCCAGCTTTTTCGAAGGTTTTTCGGCCTACTTTGTGGCTGTTTTTGACCAAGCTCCAAAACGTTTTAGGATTTGGTTTTCTTGGACATTAAACTACTATATACAAAATTTTTAAAGTCAAGAACAACCATTTTTTGAGATGTTTAGGTTGGGGAAAAAGCTTGTTGAAAACCCTATGTTGGCCATTTTTGAGCTGACAAACTTTCGTTTCCCAAATAATTTCTGGATGTCTAAAACTGCAAAATAAATTATGAAAACTTTCAGATCTATAGTTAAAACATAGATCTGACTTTTGAGACAAGAATCAACTCATTTCGTTAAGTTATGAATTTTCAAAGTCGATGTAAATTTTCTGCCGAAAATCCGTAG
This sequence comes from Centrapalus pauciflorus, assembly GCA_020465985.1. Taxonomy (NCBI): domain Eukaryota; kingdom Viridiplantae; phylum Streptophyta; class Magnoliopsida; order Asterales; family Asteraceae; genus Centrapalus; species Centrapalus pauciflorus. Next base: position 79,212 of record JAANYP010002397.1, on the reverse strand, counting down.
TTTATAAACTTGAAATAACTAGTCATTCTTGTTGTTTATTCAAAGACTACTTGTATAAAAGTTATAAAACACATATATATTACTTGTTTTCATAATATTTACACTTTTATGATGTGTTTACATATTTATAAACACATTTGAAGAAAACAACTTAAAAACAAAAACTAGAAATTTATATACTTGAGTTTTTATGAAACTTGTTGTTGGTGGTGATTATATATATTATGCAAGACTTATATAAACATAAATATAAGATGAAATAAGTTAGTATTTACTTACTTTGATGTATTTAGAGTATGATTTTGAGAAGAAGTTGAAACCCTTGCAAGCTTTTCACCAAAAACTCTTGAAGTATTTGAAAGAACAAAAATTCCAAAGTTTTGGCTTTGGTTGTGGCTCTTGGCCGGATTCAAGAAGAGAAAAGGGGAGAGTATTTTTGATGTTTGAAGTGTGGAAATGAAGTGTGAATTATGGTCTTATTTATAGGCAAAGAGGTTGATTTTTCAATGAAGAAAAACATGGGATGAAAAGGTTGTGTGCACTTTTAACCAAAATGATGATGTTTAAAGTAAATATGACTTTTGTAATAAAATATTTGAAGTCAACCTCTATGTTGTACCCCCTATAGGGCCGGCCATGTACATGTATTTTCATTTTTTTTTGTATAAAAGTATTTAGAAACGTATTCTTGTATTTTCTTTTTCTTGTAAATTCATAAATACTTTTGGATGCATTGTTTTAATGAATTGTTTTAGTCTTGCATAGTTAATGTTAAGTAGTTGTATTAGTGTATGATTAGTGTCACTAATCATTATTTAATTATGTACTTAGTTGAATTAATCCCTCATATCGTAAATTGACGGGATTAATTGATTTCCCGGTTCATCGCACCGATGAATTTGATTCTAATTGAGTTGAATTTCCTAATAAACATTGTTAATCATCTTGATTAATTTCTAATGACCACTGATTAGGTTATGATTGGCTATTAAATACTGATTAGGTCGTAGCTGCTAACCTGGTTTAATGCCGGATGTTACAGTCTCCCCCTGTTAAGGGAATTTCGTCACGAAATTAGCTCGTGTTTTCCACTGCTTGAGTATTTGAGAACAGATGACGGTATTTTTCCCGGAACTGATCTTCGCGTTCCCATGTTAGCTCAGGACCTCGCTTAGAGTTCCATCGGACTTTTATTATCGGGATCCAGCTGTGTTTTAGTTTCTTGACTTCTCGGTGCATTATTTCTACGGGTTGTTTAATGAAGTTCAACTTATCATCTAGTTCCAGCTAGTCCATGGGTATAACGAGTGTTTCATCGGCCAGGCACTTCTTAAGGTTGGATACGTGGAAGGTATTATGTACGTTACTAGGCTCTGGGGGCAGATCGAGTCGGTAGGCTACCAGACCAATTCTTTTGGTGATCTTGAATGGTCTGATATAACGAGGATTGAGTTTTCCTCGTTTCTCAGAACGGATTACGCCTTTCCAAGACGAGACATTCAACATTACTTGATCTCCCTTTTGAAATTCCAAATCCTTCCGTCGAACATCTACATAGCTTTTCTGTCGATCCCGCGCGATCTTTGTTCGGTTCTGAATCTGGGCTATCTTTTCTGTAGTCTCCTGGATGATCTCGGGTCCAGTAATCTTACTATCTCCTACCTCAGCCCAACAGAGTGGTGATCGACACTTTCGCCCATAGAGTGCCTCGAATGGAGCGGTCTTAATACTCAAGTGATAGCTATTGTTATAGGAAAACTCAACTAATGGCAGGTGCCTGTCCCAACTTTTGCCAAAGTCGATAATGCATGCCCTTAGCATGTCTTCCAAAGTCTGAATCGTCCTTTCTCTCTGACCATCCGTCTGTGAGTGATAGGCTGTGCTCATATCTAGGCGTGTACCCAATGCCTCTTGCAATGACTGCTAAAATCTTGATGTGAACCGGCTGTCCCTATCTGATATAATTGATACGGGCACTCCATGCCTTGAGACGACTTCTTTAAGATAGGTTCGTGTTAAGTTATCCATCTTATCACTCTCCTTGATTGACAAGAAGTGTGCGGTCTTTGTGAGTCGATCCACAATCACCCAAATGGTATCATAACCTCTAGAAGTCTTTGGCAACTTGGTGATGAAGTCCTTGGTGATATTCTCCCACTTCCATTGGTGTATTTTCGGCTGAACTAACAATCCTGATGGTGTCTGGTGCTCAACCTTAACTTTCAAACACGTTAAGCACTTGCTGACATATGTAGCAATGTCAGCCTTCATGTTTGGCCACCAGTACATTCCCTTCATCCATGATACATCTTATCTGACCTTGGGTGAATAACATTTCTTGTTTTATGCCCTTCATCCATGACCAGCTTTCTTACTCCTCCGAATTTTTGTAGCCAAATTCTGCCCATGAAGTACCGACATCCATCTGACTTGATTTCAAACTGCTTATCCATTCCTCTCAAGGCTTCATCCAGTAGATTACCCTCCTTGACTGTTTCTTCTTGTGCCTCGAGGACTTGAGAGTTTAGGTTTGACTGTATAGTCATGACCAAGGCTCGGACTCTCAAAGGTTTAACCCGTTCCTTTCGGCTCAGGGCATCAGCTACAACATTCGCCTTACCCGGATGATAACGAATCTCGTAGTCGTAATCGCTAAGCAGCTCCACCCAGCGATGTTGCCTCATATTTAACTCTTTCTGATTTAGAATATGCTGAAGGCTTTTATGGTCTGTAAACACCGTGCACTTCGTACCGTACAGGTAATGCCTCCATATCTTGAAAGCAAACTCCACAGCTCAAAGCTCCAAATCATGAGTCGTATAGTTCACCTCGTGGATTTTGAGTTGCCGTGATGCGTAAGCAACTACTTTATCCCTTTGCATGAGCTCACAACCTAATCCATTGTGTGAGGCATCAAAGTAGACCACAAAATTTTCTGTCCCTTCAGGTAAGGACAAAATTGGTGCACTACACAATCTTTGCTTTAACTGTTGAAATGCCTTTTCCTGCTCTTCACCCCAGTTATACTTCACACCTTTTCGAGTCAGCTCCGTTAGGGAAGCTGCTATCTTTTAGAAGTTTTCAATAAATCGCCTATAATAACTGGCAAGTCCTAGAATTTGGCGGATTTCCATGGGAGTTCTAGGAGTTGCCCAGTTCTTTATGGCTTTGATTTTTGATGGGTCAACTTGGATTCCCTGGCCGTTGATCACATGCCAAAAGAATTTAACTTCTCGCAACCAAAATTCACAGTTTGAAAATTTGGCGTAAAACTGTTCTTTCTCTAACAACTCTTAGATCAGCTTGAGATGTTGTTCGTGCTCCTCCTTATTTCTAGAATAGATAAGGATATCGTCTATGAACACTATTACAAATTTGTCCAAATACGGTTTACACACTCGTTTCATGAGGTCCATGAATACGGCTGGTGCGTTGGTCAAACCGAATGGCATCACCTGATATTCGTAATGTCCATAACGAGTTCTGAACGCTGTCTTGGGAATGTTTTCTTCCCGAAACTTTACTTGATGATAACCGGATCGCAGATCAATCTTAGAGTAGAAGCTAGGTCCCTGTAGTTGGTAAAATAGGTCGTCAATTCTGGGAAGGGGGTAGCGAATCTTTACCGTAAATTTATTTAGCTCTCAGTAGTCTATGCACATTCTGAAGGATCCGTCTTTCTTTTTCACAAATAAGACCGGAGCTCCCCAAGGTGAGGAACTTGGTCGAATGAATCCCTTATCCATCAACTCTTGTAGTTGGTTGGATAGCTCTTGCATTTCAGAAGAAGCGAGTCTGTATGGGGCTCTTGCGACCGATGCAGCTCCCGGCACCATGTCGATTTGGAACTCCACTTTCCTAGTTGGCAGAAGCCCAGGAAAATCTTCCGGGAAGACCTTCGGATAGTCACAAACCACTGGAATATCCTTGAGTTGTTTTTCCTTCGACTCTTTTTCTGCAATCTGGACTAATACTGCATGGCAACCTTTTCTAAGACACTTTAATGTCCTTAGGCTGGATATGACATTCAGCTGACGGTTCTTTCTTTCCCCTTGGACTGTTATGACCTTCTTCTTGTGGAGTGGTATCCATACCACTTTCTTACCGTAAAAAATTTCGGCATGATTGTGTGACAACCAATCCATACCAACTACCACATCAAAACTTCCGAGTTCTATAGGCATCAAGTCTATCTTAAAGGGATGGTCTGCCAGCTTCAGTGTGCATTCCTTAATAATATTATTCGCCTTTATTATTTTGCCTTCAGCTAGCTCTATTGTATAAGAGTTGTGTAAGGCAAAAGGAGTGGCATTCAATTGCTTACTAAACTTATCAGATATAAAGCTCCTATCAGCCCTAGTATCAAAGAGTACGTAGACGTAAATGTCATTTAAAAGAAACGTACCTGATACCACATGGGGATCCTGACGAGCGTCACCTGCTCCCAATACAAAAGCTCTCCCTTGAGCTCCTCCACCATTTTTAACCTCGAGCACTCACTCCTGAGGTGCCCGACAGCTCCACACTCATAGCAGCCTCTCTGATTGTCGCCGTTGTTACCCGGGGTACAAAATTTGAATTCGTTGGTCAAATGACCAAGATGCGTGCACTTTCCACAAGGGGTTGGGCAGGGACCATTGTTGTGATGGTAGGTGCATTGGGTGCAGAAAGGCTTTGTACCTGTGTAGCCTTTCCTTGTCTCGACTCCATCTACGTAAGCCTTGATGGTTTCGGGCTTCTTGGATTGTGAGCCCGTATTCTTCCCAGACTTGTCCTCTCATTTTCTCTTGTGTTCCCCGGCTTTGGCCTCGTTTCTCCGGGACACTTGGTCCATAAGGTTGTTGGCCATTCTGATGGCGTCCTGAATGGTGGTTGGGTTGGAGGCAGTGACATTACGTTGAATTTGAGGGGCGAGTCCCTAGATGTAGCGCTCAATTTTTTTGTATTCAGGGGTCACCATCTGTGGGCACAGAATGCTTAGCTCGTGGAATCGGTTAGTATACCCTGTAACGTCAGTTCCCTTCATTGATAGATTCCAGAACTCCTATTCCATTTTCTGGAGTTCGTTTCTCGGACAGTACTCGTCCGTCATCATTTGCTTCAACACGGACCAGGCGAGTTGATAGGCTTCATCGATTCCAACTGACTGGACGTAGGCACTCCACCATGTCAGTGCGCTATCCTGTAATGTGGGGGTGGCGAATTTCACATCGTCTCCTTCAACACATCCGCTAACACGAAATACTGACTCCAATTTTTCAAACCATCATACCAATCTGACGGCTCCCTCAGTCCCGTTAAAGTATCGGGGCTTGCAACTCAAGAACCCCTTAATCCCGAAACCATTTGGGTTGGTTTCAGTACCTCCCGTGGTGTGGCTAGAACCACCATCTCCGTTGGCAGAAATATTTCGGTTGGTCTCATAAGTGGCTATAGCGGCGGTCACTCTTTGTGCAACTAATTGCTCGATTTCTGTTGCGTTTATGGCTCTTCTTGGCGGCATTATCTTAAAGTTTAAAGAAAAGAGCATAGTGTAAGAAGTTGAGACTTAAAGATTTAAAGTTTTCTTAAGGAAAAACACTATAATCATCCAACACAAATTCATAAATAACTTGCAATATTCATTAATCATTCATAACTTTCTTACATTGGGGCGGGTTATTACCCGAAAATTTTGTCCTACACTATTACATAATATATTTTCTAATATTACAAAGATAGATAAAGGGTACTAGGTGTGGGAGTGATCGGGGGTCTCTCCCTTCTCCAAATCGTTGAGGCGTTGAGTCAGCTCCTCATTACGAGCCTCGCTTTCGGCTAATCGCTGCCGAAGCTCATCTAGGTCGTCCTGCTGGATGGCGAGGGCGTGCTAACAAGTTGGAGTTCTGTAACTCCTCCCGCTCTAAACGGGCAGTCAATTCTCCAATATCCTGGTTAAGTAACCGGATTTGGAGGTCGTGTCGTGAAGACCTTGCTACTAAAAGAGGTACGGTCTGGTCGGCCGGCTCCTGAGTGACAGGTGGGATTGGTGCGGAGGATGGTCCTCCGACCTCAAACTGGGAAGGGATTCCTTCCTCTTGTCTCCACTCGCGGAGATTCTCGGGTATCCAGTCCCATCTACGGGCGTTTGCCCGTCGCTGCTGGGGTGGGGGAGTTGGTTGAGGAGTCGGGATGGGAATAGAATCCTGCCTCGGTATGATCACCCTCTTTCGGGGTGTAAACATCATCTTCGGGCCGTTAGGGTGGGGACGGTACGGCTTGAACGACGGAACCTCTAGGTGGTATGGGGTGTAGGCGGGGATCACCAGGGGTGATGGATCCACTCCGGCGTCATCCTCTTCCATTGGTTACTCTTCGACTGACTCTTCCATGGGTTCCTCGTCTTCCGAGGGGTCTTCCTCCTCAGTTGGTTCCTCCTCGGTAAACACCTCCGGGTTGTATCGGCTGATAGGGGTATGCTCCTCTTCCGAGTCAGACAAAATGATTACCACTTGGTTGGACATGTTTTCTGCTATCTAGGTCCATTCATAGTCTTTTAGTTAGTTACAAAATATTTTCATAATCAGTAATACTTAAGTGCAGTTATAGTCTACGGTACTAATGCAACCTAGTTCACTATAACTGTGGCTCTGATACCAATTTGTCACGCCCCGTTACCCCGGTTGGCAACGAAGCGTGACGTCACGGAAGCATAACCATAATCATAACGAACGACCACTATATGGACGTTTGTTAGGCACAAAAAGGCCTAAGTCAAACCTGCTGTACATCTGAGGGGGAGATTATTAATCAAACCTGTTGATGCATTTAAAGGATGAATTTAAGGCCTGTTATATGCCTTATTGAAACCTGAAAATGATTTGCAATATCAGCCCAAAGCTGTTTACCATGTTGCATTCGTTGCAACAAAGACAGTTTGTCCAAGCTGTTCTGTCTGCTGAACAGGTTGGGCATAAACTGTCTACGCTGCTCTACTCCTTTGAGCAGCTTGGGCAGTTTTTGAGTGTTCTGTTCTTTGTGAACAGAACCTGTTCTTTGTGAACAGGTTAAACACTTTAGGGAATATGTTTCCAAGTCATCATATATTGTTTTTGGCTACAAGATCAGTTTACAAGTCGAAGACAAAGTGGAATACAGAACTGCACAGCCTGCCCACGCTGTTCTATTACATGAAGACAAACAAATATTTGAAAAGGGTGACAGACCTTTTCTTATATCAAAATGGCATTAGCAAAAGAAGAAAGATGCAAAGTTGACATTCCTCTTTTGGTTAAAGCCTTATGCAACAGTGACAAAAAGGAAAAGACAAAGATTCTGCCATGTGAAGACGAAGGTACTTTATAAGAACGTGCAGAAAGGTGTTTTGTCCTTTTGGAAAGACTCTCCACTATCTCTTCTGTCAAATGAAGAAGCTTCACTGAGATTCTCCTTTTGAGTATAAAAGGAAGCTTCTAAGGATAAAGAGATAATCAAGAGTGTGAAATCTGAACGTGCATTGAAGTGTGTTATTCCACGCATGCAAGTCTGCTTATATAAAACAGTCAAGTGTGTCTAAGCTGTTCTTGTGTAAGCTGTCCTTCTGAGTCTTGTAAAAACAGTGAGTGCTTCTAAGTGAGTGTATTCATTGTAACCAGTCTGAGTGAGTTTTAGATTAGTTGACAAACTGTTGTATCTGTCATCTCAGCTTGAACCTTTCCGCATTCAAGCTTGTTTGTAATTAACTTTTGTTGATAATACATACAAACATTGAGAAAAAAGAGTTTAAATTTTAAATAGCTGTATTCACCCCCCTCTACAGCTTAGATCTATACACTTGGGAAACCTTTTGGGACCTACAACTGGTATCAGTTTTCATAAGTTGGAAGCTGAACTTGATGAACTAAAACACATCAACTCCATTTTACTGGAAGAAAAGACAGAAACAGATGTAAAACATGCAAAGCTTCAAAAGATTGTTGACTCTTGGTGCCAATCTGCACAAAAAGTCAGCCATTGTATAAGTCAGCAGATCCTTGCACAAATCCAAGCCTATCTTGGACGGGATCTTGACATAGCAGTACTTTCATCCTGAAAGTTAATGGAAAGCTAATTTCAACAAACAGGTTTGTCAGGCCTCAAAACACTGACAGCTTGTGTGAAAAAGGCCCTAAAGCTGATGATGGAATGTGTTCTCCATCAAATCAGCCTGCTAAGTGCTATGCTGATTCACATAAGCAAAAGAAAGGAAAACATACTCAAACTGCAGCGGTGGACACTAAACCTGTAGACAAAACAGGCTCTGGGTCCAAAGCTGATGGCAAGAGACATGTTAATACTTTTGATGCTAAACATTTTGAAAATAAGTTTTCAAAAGGTAAGCCTGCTTTTAACAAGGGTAAGTCTCATGTTGAAAGTAAATCTGCTGTGGTTTCAAATAAGTTTTTAAATCATAGTGGAAAACTGGTTATAAATGAAAATAAGTCTTTCAAAACCAGAAACAGTGATTATGCTGATAGGCAACGTCAATCACATCTCAGTAAGGGCAAAGGCAAAGCCATTGCTCAGCCTGAGAAATCTGGGAATAAGTTTCCCAAACTTGTGGAAGTTCAAAAGCCAATCAAGCTTCCTATTTTTGACATCTGTCCTCCCAAAAAGAGGAAAGAAGAAACAGGCAAAGCTATTGCTATTGTGCCATCCACCCAAGCCGTTGATTCATCGAAAAATAGTAATAAGTTTGCTAAACCTGCTAATAAAATCAATAGAAATAATTCAGAATGTGTTTCTGAAAGCTCTTCTTCCAAAAAGGCCAAAAAGAGAAAATGCTATAAATGTGAGAAGAAGACACACATGGCCAAAGACTGTCCTGAAACTGAGGACATGAGGCCTATTGACTCTGCTAGTTCCATCATTGCTAAAACAAGCAGTGTTGGAAGTAACTTAGTCAATGAGAGTGGTATCCAAATTGATACCATTCAAATAGGAAATATTAATGTGGATATCTCTAGCCCATCAACACATGTTGATGAAGTAGGAGAACTCATATCTGTGATGAGTTCCCCTAAAAATAACTAATATTTTCCTATGACATTCTGCAAGACAAACAACCATCCCAGGTTTGGTACTTGGACAGTGGCTGCTCAGGGCACATGACTGGTTGCAAGGACCTGCTGAATGATCTCAGGCCTGAAAAAGAACCAAAATTCACTTTTGGTGACAATGTACAGCGATCCACTGAGGGATATGGAACTCTTAAAGCTGGTGCTGCAGTGTTCAAAAGAGTAGCCTATGTGGTTGGGCTGAAACACAACCTTGTAAGCATAAGTCAACTATGTGATGCTGGCTACAAGGTAACTTTGATGAGCACCTGGGTTACATATTGGATCCCCAAGGCAAAGTTGTGATGTGTGCTCAACGGAAGAAAGGTGTATATGTTGTGGATATGCAATCTGCTGATCCCACAACTGACACCTGTTTTCTCAAAAGAACAAATGCAGACCTAAACTGGTTATGGCATAAAAGGCTGTCACACCTGAACTTCAAGAACATGAACAAACTCTGTAAGAAAAAGTTAGTAACAGGCTTGCCTTCCATGAGTTTTGTTAAGGATAAACTCTGCACAGCATGTGAGAAAGGCAAGCAGAGGAAATCATCTTTTAAATCCAAGCATAATTTTTCTATTGATACTCCTCTCTTCTTAATCCACATGGACTTGTTTGGACCTGTCAATGTCCCAAGTCTTGGAGGAAGAAGATACACTCTAGTAATGGTTGATGAGTTCTCCAGGTTTACATGGGTAATCTTCTTGAAGAGCAAAGGAGAGGCTGCTAGAGAGATCACTGGATTTGTCAAAAAGATGGAAATGCTGAACTCTGCTCAAGTGAAGCAGCTTAGAAGTGATCATGGTACTGAATTCAAAAACAGTACTCTTGAAGACTTCTGTGAAGAAAAAGGGATCTCTCAAAACTTTTCAGCAGTAAGAACTCCACAACAAAATGGAGTTGCTGAAAGAAGAAATAGAACCCTTATTGAAGCTGCTAGAACCATGCTGTGTGCATCTGGTTTACCTTCATCATTCTGGGCTGAAGCTGTCAACACTGCTTGCTTCACCCAAAACAGATTCTTAGTGGTGAAAAGGTTCAACAAGACTCCCTATGAGCTGCTCAAAGGGAGGAGGCCAAATATTAGCTACTTCCATGTGTTTGGATGTCCCTGCTTCATTCTGAATCAAAGGGACCAACTGGCAAAGTTTGAACCAAAAGCTGATGAAGGTGTGTTTGTTGGATACTCTGCTATCTCCAAAGCCTACAGAGTATACAACAACAAAAGAAAGGTGATAGATGAATCTATCAATGTCACCTTTGAAGAGTCCAGGAAGGCCTCCACCAAAGCTGTTCCTGAATCAGTTTCAGGAGAATTCAACTTTGATGATCTCATGCATTCCAACGGTGAAGAGGACTCAAAAGCTTCCACTACATCCAGAGTGGAACCTGCAAACCATGATGGACATGATGATGATTATGTTGATACACCCTGTGTGAACAAGTGTACTGACTTAATTACAACTACATGTCCTGAACCAATCAATGCTGATTTTCCTGGATCCTCTGCTGATATGTTCAACAGTGGTCAGTCATGTTCAAACATGTTCAAGAAAACAGTGTGTCTGAAAATCTTGAGAGCTGTTCAACAGGACCTGCTGCAGATGCTAACAACTCAAGAGAATCCTCATTGAAGAATGATCCTAAGTGGATCAGATGTCATCCCAATGATCAAATAATTGGTGACATCAACAAAGGGGTACAAACGAGATGGGACAGCTTAAGGAACTTTTGTATGTTCTCTAGATTTGTGTCTCTCATGGAGCCAAAGAAAGTGGATGAAGTACTTAAAGATGCCAATTGGATCACTGCCATGCAAGAAGAACTCAATCAGTTTGAGAGAAACAAGGTAAGGAAGCTGGTCTCTGCTCCTAAATGTAAAACTATAATTGGCACCAAATGGGTTTACAGGAACAAGATGGATGAGCAAGGTCATGTCATTAGAAATAAGGCAAGACTTGTTGCTCAGGGCTATAGACAGGAGGAAGACATTGACTATGATGAAACATTTTCTCCTGTGGCCAGGCTAGAGGCAATTTGTTTGTTTCTAGCCTACGCTGCTCATAAGAGCATGAAGGTATTTCAAATGGATGTGAAGAGTGCAATTCATAAATGGAAAGCTGTAAGAGGAAGTTTATTTCAAGCAGTCTCCAGGTTTTGAAAATGAACATCATCCAGGTTTTGTCTATAAGTTGGACAAAGCTCTCTATGGTCTAAAACAAGCCCCTAGAGCCTGGTATGACACTCTTACTGATTTCCTTATGAGCAATGGGTATTCCAGAGGTAAAGTGGATACCACACTATTCATAAAGAAAGTGAAATATGATATTATGCTTGTTCAAATCTATGTGGACGACATAATATTTGGTTCTACTAATGAACAATTATGCAACAATTTTTCATTACTCATGAAATCCAAGTATGAAATGAGTATGATGGGAGAACTTGCTTTCTTTTTTGGATTACAGGTTAAACAAACCCCAACTGGAATTTTTATAAATCAAAGAAAGTATACTTTAGATCTATTGAAAAAGTTTAAATTTGATCAAAGTTCTCCTATTAAAACACCAATGGCAACCAATGTAAAATTGGATGCAGATGCCAGTGGCAAAGCTGTTTCAGTAACAGCTTACCGAGGCATGATTGGGAGCTTGCTGTACTTAACTGCTAGTAGACCTGATATTATGTTTTCTAACTGTTTATGTGCTAGGTTCCAAGCTGATCCAAAAGAATCACATCTAGCTGTTGTGAAAAGAATCTTCAGATACCTTAAGGGTACACCAGGTTTGGGTCTTTGGTATCCCAAAGACTTAAGCCTTGAACTAACAGGTTATTCAGATTCTGATTTTGTAGGTTGCAGGCTAGACAGGAAAAGCACAACAGGTTGATGTCAACTCCTTGGTGGTAAGTTGCTAAGTTGGTGTAGCAAGAAGCAGAACTCAGTTTCTACTTCTACTGCTAAAGCTGAGTACATTGTTGCTGGAAGCTGCTGTGGGCAGATCTTGTGGATGCAGCATCAGCTTGAAGACTATGGTCTTGTACTTAGGAAAACTCCTATTCTGTGTGACAATACAAGTGCCATAGCTATTTCCAACAATCCAGTGTTTCACTCCAGAACAAAGCATATCGAAGTCAAACATCACTTTATCAGAGATCACATTCAGAAAGGGAATGTGGAGGTAAGTTTTATTTCCACTGATGAACAACTTGCAGACATTTTCACCAAACCTCTTGATGAAAACAGGTTTAATTACCTTGTCAGCAAGCTGGGCATGTTAAACAAAAGTGACTATGTGTCCTTGATGTCTAAGACTTTATATGTCTCACACTGCTCAAGTTTTTTTAGAACAACTTAGACAGAACAGGCTATGCATGTTCATTACTTAGCTGTTTTCTGCAAAACTTGAACAGCTTGAGCATATAACAGGTTTGACAAATAACAACTTATCTGTCAAGCCTGACCTGATGATCAAACCTCCACCTTGCTCACTCTCTCAATCTGTCATACAAGGCATTGTTTTGTAACCTGATCATCTATTGAACACAACATGTTCTTACATAGCTGAGCAGGTTCTAGGAGCAACTTGAAGAGTGAACAGCTTGTGATGACCCTGCTCATCACAGGTCTGACCATCAGCTTGGTCTATCAGTTTAATTACCTTTCTTCACAATTAAGTTACTTAATTTTTGTTTTTATTTAACTTAATTACTGCGGATAATGTGGGTTTCGTGTGTTAGTGATTAAAAAGGGCTCAAGTGGTCTGACAAACGGTCTGACATGGACAACCGTTCCGTTTTCTGTGAACGAACTTTTCAAATCAACCGCCCAAATGTTTCTCTCTCATACACACTCACATTCAAATCCTATAAATACCCCCTACTGTTTCATCTTCGTCTTCCTCACTACTTCCATAAACCTCCTAAGAACCCTAAAAATTGACTAAGTGTCTTGTGCTTCTGCCACTCTCACTACTTCCCAAATGGCTCAAAGAAACAACCCCTTTCTACCAGTATTTGTTGGTGATGATGTACAGAAACACTCATCAGTTACCACAATGCTCACATTGAAACCCACTAACTACTTTGTAAACCTCACAATCCCCAAAACTATGTGGGAAAAGGCTATGACCAAATGGTGGAGTTTTTTAAAGTTCATCCGTTGAACTACGCCATGACTACAACTCCTGGTGTCCTGTACCAGGAGATGGTGTATGAGTTCTGGTACACCTATGCCAACAACCCAGATACCAAAGTCATCAAGGGCACCATTCTCAATGGGACTCAGACCATTGAGATCAACACTCGTCTGCTCAGGGAAGTTCTTCGACTCCTTGTGGTTGAAAAATATGATCAACCACAGCCTGAAGATGAACAGATGAAGAATCTGCTGCACTTCTGTGGTGTAGCAGAACCAAAGGTTGGAGCAACGCTTTTCAGAAAGGATTTGTCTCCAACTTACAGCTTCTTGTTTGCCTCTGTGGTAATGTGCTTCAGCAGCAAAGTTGGTTCCTTTGGCCAACTGAGCCGTGATGAAGTTCCTGTAGTTCTGCAGCTTGTGGATGAAACTACTATAGACATGGCTAAGTGGATTTTCATGAATTTATGGAACCTGGTGCAGCAGGAGACACGACCAGCTGCTGTTCGATATCACTGGTTTCTGAGCCTCATCTTCAATCATGTTTGTGGTGGGCATTTGTATAACTCTCAGTCTTTACTTCATACTGCTGCATTCCCTGTAATAGGGAATAGAGTTTTCTATACTCCTGTTCTCCCAAATGAGCCTCCTCTGTCAACACCAATGAGGAGGTTGTTAGGATTGGTGGAAGGACCCTCTGATGTGAGGGTGGATCTAGAAGCTGCTCCCAGAAGAAAATCCAAAGCCAGGGCCAAGCTTGTTAAGAGGACCCAGGACATCCCTGAAGCTGGGCCTGTCCACAAGAAGGCCAAAACAGCTCAGTCTGAGTCTGCACCTTTAGCCTCTGTGGCTGAGGGGGAGCAGGCTCCTCACCCTTGTTCATTCGTTGAACTTGAAGCCTTTGTGGCTGGTGCCTCTATGACACCAGAAACTATGGAACAGGTCAACCCACCTGTTTCTGACCCAGTCTCCAAACTTGTCCAGTCTGAACCTCTCATCTCCTCTCCAAAATCCCCCACCTCATCTCACATTCTATACCAACGCAAAAAGAAACCAATAGCCCAAACTAGCCCCTCTGTTCCCTCTCAACAGGGTTCAGTTGAAAAAGAAGCAACCAGTGCTGCCTCTCCTATTTTGGGAGAAGGATCAGCACAATTGGAGCCTGCTTCACTCCACCCTGTGTCAACCCCAAGTCAGCCTACGCCCTCTGGTTCCTCCCAACAGGAGCCAGTTGTACAAATGGAGACAGCCACATCACCTATTCCAGCCTCCCAACATGCTGTGAATATTGAAAGACAGGAGTACTCTCCACTCCATACTGAGTCCACACTGTCCCCATCTCATACTTCTCTACACCCTGAGTCTGCACGAGGTGTCCACTCTGCTGGCTTAGACCAACCAGCAGATCAGCCTCAAACTTCTGCTCCTCATGATGCAGCTGTTCTACACCAAACAGCTGCTGAAGGACCCACACCTGTCGCTGATGAACCTCAGGGAACAGAACATCCCTTTGGTGAGGCTAATCCCTTTATGCAAACTCCATCAGCAGGTTTCACCACTGCTGATGTTGAAATGCAAATTCCATCTCCCCATGATGAGGTACTGCAGAGGGAACCACCACTGGCCTTAATGAAGGTACTGCAAAACAAGCAGTGTCGGAAAGGCTACCACATTTAACCCCCTCTCCTGGTGATGCAGTTACAGCCACTGCTGAAGGACCCATCGACCCCTCCAAGCTGGGCCACATTACTTTTGCCCAGGCTATGGAGCTTCTTTCACAAATACCCTCTCCCTCTACATCACATCCCCATACACCAGCCTCATCCTCTTCATCTCCATCTACCCACTCTATACAATCCACCCATACACCTCCATCCCCTAAAGACCAACCTTTGAAGGATCAGCTCTCTTTGCTGACCAACAAAGTTGGTTCTTTAGAAACCTCCATGTCCTCTCTACCCTCTCTCATTTCAGACTGATGCGAGTGTCGTTAACCCGTCAAAAATACCACTAAATACCTTAGAAGCTAGGGTAAGTAGGGATCGTATCCACAGAGAGCGAGAGGTTAATTGCACGTATTTAAGCGATTAGCATTGCAAAGTAAGTAACTTAGAAAGATTGAGTGGTTTGTAAAAAGGTGATTGCTTGATTTATAAAACTAATTACTTGCGAATTTTGTGAAAAGAAAACTTAAGAAGATTGTTTGATTGAATAAAGTACGAAGATAACCATTCCCGGATTCCACACCTCGCTTTGTGTTTAATTTATAAAAACGATTTGAAGATTACATAGACATAATCTTCGTTAGAATTATTATTAAAACCATTACGTGATCTTGGGCATAGCGCGTGACACGTTTGATTACTCGTCTTAATTAAATAATTAACTCGGCACGAATAATAAAATGTCTACGAACTATCTTGCGAAACGCAACAACAAAATAATAATCATTCGTTTACAATCACAATATAAATAATAAAAACCATGCAAACTTAAAGTAATCGTTCATAAAGTAAAACTTAGCGATGTGCTTCCTCCGAGAATGATTATGGTGAGCTTAGCCGGACATAGTTGATGCAACGTTCAAGAGTTGTTGATCCATCACCGTAGCTCGACTCGTGTGTTCTTCGTACGTGTTTTCGCTCAAACAGGGTTCTTTTCCTTAGCCTTCTCCTCCAAAAAACGATCATGAACTCTGAAATATGACTTGGTATTTATAGGAAAAACTGGAAAAACCCTAAAAACGGCCGTCTATTATTTTAATGGGCTGGGCGCAGCCGTAGGCGCAGGCCTGCGCCCCCCCCTGCGCCCCTCTGTAAAATCCGTATTTTTGTGAATTAATTTCTTCTGTCGAGCACTCGGTCTGGGCGCAGGGCTGCGCCCCTCTCTGCGCCTGGCTCTGAAATTTCGTCCTTTTTTCGCAATTTTAAACCGGATTTTGTTTACCTGCACAAGCACAGAATTTATTCAATAGCGGCACATTCTATAACACTTTTATATTAAAAACAACTCTTTTACGCTTAATAAACATGGTAAATTATCACCCGATCAAACTTCCCCAACTTAATTCTTGATCGTCCCGAGCAAGCAACGAAAATCAGATTTTTAAAACATCGGGTTTATCAAGCGTACAAAACATAATTAACTCATTTAAACAAGCACTAGCCTTCATAGATGTGTTGAAACTCGCAGACACGAACAGAATTTAATTCAGATATATCGTGATGTTTCTTGGATAGTTGTTCCAAAATTCCTCACCACTATTATCCTTTTAGCTCAAGGTTACAGAATTGAATTCACGTGGGTCACTGGACCATCTTTTTCCTCGATGCATGACTTGAGCTACTAATTTTTTTTTCTTTTTTTTTTGTTCTTTTCATGCAATGTCTATGTTTTTCGTTCAAGTTTACTATGACTTTCTAGATGATCCGTGTAACAGGATTTGGGTCAGCCGCTCCCAGACCAGTTAGCCTTAGGGGACTAGGCATGATGGTACCCTTCAGACTTAATCTCCTGAATCAACTAGGTCACACTTGAATTGAGGCTTTATTCGTGTTCGCTTCCTCCCCCTTATTGCATGAATAATTAGCGGCTATTGGAATCCTGGTTAATTATCACTCGCTTCACACAATATATCCTACTTCAACTCGATTCACTTCCTTGATTTTAAACATCTATGACTCTTGGTGTTATATTTAAACTTATATAATTACGTTATTTTGCTTGAAACCGACCTAACTAACAGCATCATATTTAAGTTGCAAGCTCAACCATAAGAATTGTCAGGTTAATCGATCGGATCATTTACGGCTCGCTTTTCACAAAAACTTCTTTAAAGAAACACATTTATTCAATCAACGTAATGCATGCAAAAACAAACATAAATGTAAAAATAATAAAGCATAAAAAACAATACTTCATCCTACTTAGAGAGAGGAACGGAAGAACCTGACTACTGTGGCGGTGGTGGCGGTCCGAAGATACCAGCAAAGAATTCCCCGAAGGGGTTTCGGTCTTCTTGCATATGAGGTGCAGGTGGGTACATGTTCGTAGGGTGCACTACGCTTTCTCCGCGTGTCGTGGTGGGGACTCGACCATAGGCTGGGAAGTATTGAGGAGTTCGATCCTCAACGTTCAGCCTCTCGAAATTCTGCCACTGGTAGTTCTCGTATGGTTGGTATGGTAACCCAGCATTATAATTCATGTGATCTCGCACTGCATCGGTGTACGCCCACTGCTGCTGGTTGTAATAAGCGTTCTGAAAGGCTGATGCGCGCAGACCGGTGTATATCTCGTCGATTCGGCTCGTCTGGGTTTCTAATTCATGCTGAAATTCATCCATTCTTCCAACCATATCCTCTTGAAAGGTGCCCAACCGTAAGTTCATTGCGTCCAACCGAGCAATGACTTGGGACATATCATTGGCTCCTCCTGCTGCATGTACTCTTTCGGCTTGATGTTGATGGTAAGCCTCTGCCTCCTCTATACTGTATAACTCTCGATGTGTTTTCCCCGTGTCGGAATCAAAGATCTCGAATCCTTGGTCTGTTTGGCGCAGAGTGATGCTTTGTATCATTGCCGCTGTAATAACGGCGCCGGAGACTCCCCTCGGAACAGATATGGGAGAAATCGCTGCCTGAGCCCTCAGATACTCCGATAAAATCCAACCGTGAGGGATTATTTTTCTCTCCCTTGTATCGTACATTGACCACAGGTCATTCATCACAATCCACGCAAAAGAAAGGCTCGGCTCTCCCGTCATCAATGCGTAAAGGATAGTTACCTCCTTGTGCCGAATCTTTGTCAAATCGCTGTCTCTGGGCAACACATTGTTGGTAACAATCTTGTGTAGTACCTTCGCCATGGGGCTAAGGTCACGCCTAGCATATGCCGTATATCCAGCCGCGGCATTATAATCAATCTTTAGTATCTCTGCCAATTGTGTGGTCCATTCACCCTCCCACGTTCGATCAGTGAATGCTAGTTGGGCGTCTGTTTTGTATTCATAATTGAAGTTTCGTGCCCCGTCTTCCCCAACACCAATATCTACCCCAAAAACCTCCCGCAACGCTTGTGCATTCATTGGAAATTCATGCCCATTAACGCGACCTATTAAGGTGAAATCACCTCGGAATCGTCCTTCTTCGCGTCGTAATGTGGACATCCACTCCACCACCTCATCGTGATAAATGTGCTCCCCTCCTAAATCTAGTACTGCCTCCCAACCTAGCTGGTCGAAGCATCGAACTACCCCATAATTCTCAAACTCGTCTTTCTTAACTCTTTTTTCGACTAACACCTTGCCGGAGAATTTCTTTGTCATGAACAGTTGTCGTCGAATGTTCGCTGGATGTTGTGAGAGATTGAAGTCCGGGTTCCATTCTACCCTCGGTTGGGTAGAGGAACTGGCGCCTTCCCCCACGCGTTGTCTAGTTCGGCGAGACATCTGCAAATACGACAACTTAAGTATATATATATTTATAAAATTCTTAATTCGTTCTATTTTCATAACAAAGAGCCATAATTGATAACTTGTGCAATTATCATATATAAAGATGCATAAATATATCAATTTAACCACTTTTTCACATCTTAATAATTTAAGCAAAATTGCACAAAATAACAATCAACTTTCCGGAAATTGACTAGCATGCCTTTTTCTTAATCGTGCTCATGCTTTCACTCAATAATCTATTCTATACTATAGAAGCATTTAGAATTATCATGTATAAATGGTCTTGCAAAAAGTCAATCTAAAAGTCAAAATTTATCTTCAAACTCCATGAAAGCTTACTAGTTCAAGGATGGTGAAGCTTTTGTACCTTGTTCTTGATGAAAAACGAAAGAGAGGTTGAATCTAGAGTTGTGGCAGATGATCCCTAGCTTAACTTCAAACTTCCCCAACTTGAGTTGCAAACTCAAGTTCCTTGCTACTTCTTGCTTAATGTCAATCACTAACTTGATTTTTGGTGATTTTTGTGAGCAAAATTGAGTTTTTTAGGTGAAAATAGGTGGAGAGGATGAAGGAGCCGTAAGGGGGGCGCATGGGGTGCTCTTGTAGGGTTTTGCAAAAAAAAATTTTATTTAAAGTGGAGAGTTTTCGGGCAGGCGCACCCCTAGGCGCAGGCCTGCGCCGGCGGCTGCGCTTGGGGGGCCTGTTCGGTTCAAAAAATTTTCATCATTTTTTTTTTTCAGTTGGTTGGGTGTATGCTTGGTTTGATAATTTACGTTTTTTTTTTTTCGATAAAAATTATGGTTTACCAGCATTTATCCTACACTTTTTTAAACGCATATATGTGTTTCCCCTTCCCCAACTTTAAAAATTGTGGCGTCCCCGACACTACTGAGGCTAGAATTAGTCTTTGAGGATGATAATATGTAGGTAACAGAGATAAGCAAGTCGAATGTTTAGTAGGCATAGCATGCGATCGGTATGGGAAAATAAAGTCTACGGTGCCAACACGAACACCACACATATAGTTGTTATGGCCTACGGCCATTTACAGAACCAAGTAGCAATTGTTTTAAAAGTCAGGACCAAAGTCTTTTAGAGAGAGTTTCCCGCAAGGATGGAATCAATAGTCATCAGGTGACGTCAACTGAGAGGTGTTGGTGGAGACGGTGTGGGAACTACGGCGGCCGACTGCCCGCTCGAGCTCCTCTATCCTCGTTTGGATGCTAGCGAGCCAACGGGAGTGAGCTCCCACCGTGATCCCGTGGATGTTGACCTCTTGTTTGAGCTTGTCGACCTCCGAAAGGACTGCAGTGTTTGCTGCCAATAGTCCTTCCACCGCATTCTTGATGGCCGTTAGGCGTGCCTCTAGAACCTCATTCTCCGATAAGTTTGCATTTGAAGATCCTCCCCTCTCAAGCTTCACCTCGGCTTTCACAAACTTCACTTCATCCTTCTCACATTTGAACTCACCAATTCTCGCTTTACCCTTGTCTAAAAGTGGGTCATATTGGTAAAAAGCTCGACTAGCGGGAATGATTGAGACGGTACCATGTGCGGGGTCCCTAATCAAGAATATGCCCGATACCTGTTCAAATTGTAGACCCGCCATAGTATGCCGTGTAAACCAAACGTCATTAGGTCCCAAAAGCCGTGGGCTTGCCCCGTCCGAAATAACTCCCATATTGATAAAGAGTTCGGTGAGCATTCGTGCATACGGTATCTCCATTTGTGGCTTCACGAGAGTTGATTCCCAAATGTTTTGCATCATGATGTACGCGAGTGAGATGGCCGGTTTTCCAGTGAGCAAAGCATGAATAAGAATGACCTCACGGGTTCGAACAGCAGTGGTATTAGCAGATCTTGGCAAAATATTGAACACAATGATCTTCCACAAAACCTTGGCCCAAGGGCGGAGATCGCCCCTATAGTACTTTGAATAGACTCTCGCTTGCTCAATCGAAAGAGTAAAAACCTCAGTTAGCTTTTTAGCCCATCCTTCCGAGTGTCTCAACACCCCACTTGATAAGTCCTGCTCAGTCCAAAATTCTCGTGTGACCGGGACATCCGTGTCGAAATCAAAGTAATCACATAGTTCTTTCCTAGAAACAACCACTTCTTTCCCATTTATGCGACCTCGTAGCTCAAAATCATGCTCCACCACCCCTTCTCTACGGATTAGAGTGTGCATCCATTCATAAATCTCAGTCTCATGCACATACGGCGTTTCAATCTGCAACGCCCCCGACCACCCGAGCCGGTCGAAACTCTCGATGATACCAAAGTGTTTAAAATCAGATTCCTTAAGAGTTTTTTCTATGTAAAAATGTGTGGGTGGTGTCGAAACTGGTGGTGAAGGTGGTGGTGAGGGATACTCGATGTTGATCGGAATGGGAGTATGCACACGCATTCTCGGGGTGCGAGTGATACGGCGACGAGAATTTCCGGTGAATTGTTGCGACATCTATGTACACATAGCAAGGAATAACGGAATTAAGCACAACTAAATGCATAATGGCACACAAGCATGTTAATTCCGATGGATTTCGAAGAACCCGATGCGAAATACATAAATGTGAAGTGCGATGCATTCCATGAAGGTGCAAGTAGTGTTAATGTAGTGAGCATTCTTCATGAAGTTGGTGCATGTGCATGAACGAAGATGGCAACGAAACATGGCAAGATTTGTCGTGACATGCATGATTAGGAACGACGAATGGAGCGATTAACAATACGAATCATGAAGTTGTAATAGAGCAACATGTTCATCCTGATTTGTAACATATAAGAATGCACATCTCTAGAAATTATCTCATAACATGAAATTTCTAAATACATCACAGTGGAAAATACTTTTGAAGCCCTATATTTAGAAGTTACCAATAAAACATGAAATGTGCACATTTTGAGAGTATTTATGCACTTAAGGATACAAGATGCATCTCAAACTGTTTCATCTTCAAGATTGTGGGTTTTAGGGCAAAGAGTTATTTCAAGACAACCTACTATTTCTTGCTTGAAAAATAAGAATAATGGAAGGATATGCACTTACATTGAGGATTATGAGCAAGAAGATGAAGAATCTGGAGTAGATTTCACGTTCGTTGAAGCTTGGGAGCGAAAAATGGGCAAAAATTCGGAGTGTTTTTGAGAGAGAATGAAGAAAATGAAGTGAGAAGGGTTTAAAAATCGCAGAAACGCATCGAGGCGCAGACGCAGGCGCACCCCTGCGCTGGCCGGTGCGCTTGAGGCGCTGCGCGGGACGCAGGCCTGCGCCGGCCGGTGCGCTGCGCTGCTCCCAGGCGATTTTCTTGTGTGCTGTTTGTAGCGTTTGGTCCCCCCAAAAAGTAACGATTTGTCGTACATTGTACCGAATTTTTGTCCCTTATGTGTCCAAATTTCGTCTATCTTTGGCATGGGTTTTGCAGATTCTTATTTGGGTAAATTGTTCCCCAACTTAGTTGGTTACAATAGGTACACCAGAGTATAGGATGAACTATTATTTGACTAACTAATTTAAAAGAAAAACAAACTACGGTATAATAATATTTAAATTGCAGAAATTAAAACACACTTTCGTGGTGAAAACGATTGCACTTAGCACATGCAACAAGCCTTTAAACCCCTCAGTAGCCTGAGTGGATGAGTTATAGTCTCGTGAGGGTTTCTATGGAACATACCCACAAAGTTCTTTGGGTTGCCTCCCAAAAAGCGCTAAGTTTAATGTCTTCAGCCAGACATTTTGGAGCTCTTACATGTTTAAGTTATATCTTCCAAGACCATTGTCTCAGATGATATAATTTCATTGTCAGCCCATTGTACAAATAATTTTAATCTGTGTCCGTTTACTTTAAATGGCTCACCACCTTTTTGATCTATTATTTCAACCGCACCATAGGGGTAAACATTAGTTACTGTGTATGGGCCTGTCCACTTACTTTTTAATTTGCCTAGGAAGAACCGCAGGCGTGCGTTAAATAGCCAGACTTTGTCACCTTTATTAAACACCTTTCGTTTAATTATTCGATCGTGGAAAGCTTTTGTTTTTTCTTTATATATTTTAGAACTTTCATAAGCTTCCTTGCGAATTTCTTCTAATTCGTTCAGTTGGTGTTTTCGATTTATACCGGCAGCTGTGAAGTTAAGGTTTGCATTTTTAATGGCCCATAAGGCTCGGTGCTCTAACTCCACCGGAAGATGACATAATTTCCCATAAACTAGTTTATAGGGAGACATACCAATAGGGGTTTTATACGCTGTACGATACGCCCAAAGTGCATCATCTAATCGTATTGACCAATCTTTCCTATCGGGTCGTACTGTTTTTTCTAATATTCGCTTAACCTCCCTGTTAGATACCTCTACTTGTCCACTAGTTTGTGGGTGATATGGGGTAGCTATCTTATGCGTCACTCCATAATGTTTAAGTAGTTTGCTAAAGTACATATTTTTGAAATGAGAACCCCCATCACTAATTATGGCTCTAGGAATTCCATGACGAGAAAATATATTACATTTAACGAATTGGCAAACTACTTTGTGATCATTGGTTCTTGTGGCTTCGGCTTCTACCCATTTAGAGACGTAATCAACTGCCACTAGGATGTATTCGAAACCATATGACTTAGGAAAGGGTCCCATAAAGTCTATGCCCCACACATCAAAAATCTCTACTATAAGAATTGGTGTCATAGGCATTTGGTCTCTTTTTGAAATACCTCCTATCTGCTGGCATCGTAGGCATGACTTAACAAACTCGTAGGAGTCCTTAAAGATGGTTGGCCAAAAGAATCCACTTTGTAGGATTCGATGTCCTGTCTTTTTAGCACTAAAATGGCCTCCACATGCATACGAGTGACAGTGATTTAAAATATCATAATGCTCGTTATCTGGAACACATCGCCGGATAATCTGATCTACTCCTATTTTGAACAAATCCGGCTCCTCCCAAATGTACTGTTTAGTTTGAGAGAAGAAATACTTTCGTTGATGTGAATTCCAGTGGTTTGGGGTTTTCCCTGTGACAAAGTAATTCACTAAGTTAGCGAACCAAGGCACTTTTGCGACGAACAATAATTGTTCATC
Organism: Centrapalus pauciflorus; assembly: GCA_020465985.1. Classification (NCBI taxonomy): domain Eukaryota; kingdom Viridiplantae; phylum Streptophyta; class Magnoliopsida; order Asterales; family Asteraceae; genus Centrapalus; species Centrapalus pauciflorus. The sequence continues at coordinate 55,463 of JAANYP010002397.1, read as the reverse complement.
TGGGAAATTGTCCCGAATGGAGTCCAGCATATCAGTGGTGATTGCTGGCAGTCTCGAGAGATGGTCTGCTACTACATTTTCTGAGCCCTTTTTGTCTCTGATTTCTAAATCAAATTCTTGTAGCAACAGTATCCAACGAATTAGCCGTGGCTTAGCATCTTTCTTAGCCAAGAGGTGTCGTAAGGCACTATGATCGGAATACACAATTACCTTAGCTCCCCAGACGTAAGATCTAAACTTATCTAGCGCATACACTACTGCAAGCAATTCTTTTTCAGTGGTTGTGTAATTAATTTGAGCTTCAGAGAAGGTTTTACTTGCATAGTATATTACCACTGGCTTTTTGTCCACTCTTTGACCAAGGACGGCACCTACTGCATGATCGCTGGCGTCACACATGATCTCAAAGGGTTGAGACCAATCAGGTGATTGCAGAATTGGTGCCTCCGTGAGCTTCATTTTTAATGTGTTAAATGCCTCTGCACAGTCTTTATCAAAATTGAACGGTGCGTCTTTTAGGAGAAGGTTACATAGGGGTTTGGATATGGCACTAAAATCTTTTATGAATCTCCTATAGAAACCTGCATGTCCTAGAAAAGAACGAATCCCCTTGATATTAGTTGGTGGTGGTAGCGAGGAAATTATTTGTATCTTAGCTCGATCAACCTCCATTCCTCTTTCAGAGACTATGTGTCCTAAGACTACTCCCTCTTTAACCATAAAGTGACTTTTCTCCCAGCTTAGTACTAAATTAGTTTCAGTACAACGCTTAAGAACTTTTTCTAAATGAGAGAGGCACCCTTCGAATGACTTATCAAATATCGAAAAGTCGTCCATGAAGATTTCAAGAGAACCTCCGACCATGTCTGAAAATATAGCCATCATACATCGCTGAAATGTGGCTGGAGCGTTACATAATCCAAATGGCATTCTTCGGTAGGCGAATGTGCCATACGGACACGTAAATGTCGTTTTATCTTGGTCCTCTGGGTGTATTGGGATTTGGTTATACCCCGAATAGCCATCTAGGAAACAATAGAATTTCTGCCCTGCTAGCTTCTCTACTATTTGGTCGATGAATGGCAGAGGAAAATGATCTTTTGAGGTTGCGGCGTTTAGTTTTCTGTAGTCGATACATACTCTCCACCCCGTCACAGGGCGAGTTGCAATCTTTTCTCCTTCAGGAGTATCGACGACAGTGATTCCAGATTTTTTTGGAACCGTTTGTGTGGGACTAACCCATTGGCTATCTGATATCGGATAGATAATTCCAGCATCTAGCCATTTCAACACTTCTTTCTTCACTACCTCTCTAAGGTTAGGGTTTAGCCTTCTCTGAGCATCTCTGCTTGGCTTGGCTGTTGGATCAGTTATAATCCTATGCATACACAGCGTCGGACTAATTCCTTTAAGATCTGCTATGGTCCAGCCTACCGCTTCCTTATATCTCGATAACACTTCTAACAAGGCCTTTTCTTGTGCAGCAGTAAGGTCTGTTGCGATGATTACAGGCAGTGTATTCTCAGGGCCAAGAAAAGCATATTTGAGATGAGATGGAAGTGGTTTCAACTCTAGCTTGGGTGGTTGCTCTAAAGACGGTTTTGCTGATGGTGGAAGGTCAGTCGGAAGTTTTTCGATCTTATGTGTCCATGGTGGTTGATTAGAATCTACTGACTGAACACTTTCAAGTTCAAACTCATTAGCTTCAGGCATATTATCTAGCATATGCGCATTATAGTACAGGAGCAGCTCCACTGGATCTTTACATGTTATTGTTGATAATTGTTGTTGTGTTAAATCATCAACTAGATCGATCAAATAGCACTCTGAATCCAATGGCGCATTGGGTACATTGTTAAAGACATTAAGTCGGAGTTTACGGTTTCCGAATGCTATGTCTAATGCACCTGTCCTGCAATTGATTTGAGCGTTGATTGTGGCTAAGAAGGGACGTCCTAATATGATTGCCGGTTGGCTTTCTTTGTAAGCACTATCTGAATCCAACACTAAGAAATCTACTGGATAATAGAAATCTTCGACCTTAACGATTACATCAGATAACATTCCTCGTGGTACTTTGGTAGACCTATCTGCTAATTGTAGGATGACATCTGTTGTCTGTAGGGTTCCTAGATCATGTTGGTCAAATAAATTACCAGGTAGAATATTAACACTCGCCCCTAAGTCTAGAAGTGCTTTTTTAATTTGAATATCGCCGATAGTTACCGGGATCAAGGGTGATCCTGGATCTTTTAGTTTAGGCGGCAGTGAGCTCGTGATAACTGCACTGACTTGTTCAGTGAGGTTGATTTGCTTCGGAAGAGTTATTTTAAATTTTCGCTTCTGAGTACAAAGGTCTTTTAGGAATTTAGCGTAAGAAGGAACTTGTTGTATAGCTTTGATTAAGGGAATGTTAATTTTAACTTGATTAAAAATATCCCATAACTCTTCGTTTTTAGGTCCTTTCTTACCATAAGGGAATGAAGCTGGATTTTCTAAGGCCGTTGGGTAGGGAACAGTTTCAGTATTGGAACTCTCTTCCCCAACTTTAATCTCTACTGGTTTCTTGGCTTCTACTTCCTTAAAAGTTACTTTCTTAACTTTTGTTTCAACCCTTGACTCCGATTTGGGTGGCTCTTCTTCATAAACATTTTCTACCTCGTCGTCAGTCTCACTCTCCTTAGGCATTTCTATTTTGTTATCTACTTCCTTTCCACTCCTAAGGGTAGTGACTTTGTTAACTTCGTTCACTTCATTAACTTCATATTTCTTCTCTTTTCCATGGTGGTGCGATGGGTTAACTGTGGTGTTGCTTGGAAGCTTCCCTTCTTCTCGTTTAGTTAAGGATTCTGCAATTTGTCCCATCTGCCTTCCAAGCATCTCCATAGTTTTCGCTTGAACCATGGTTTGCTGCTTCATGAATTCCATAAACTCGGAAAACTCTTTCGAATTCCCCGACACTTGTCGCGAATCATTTTCTTCTTTAGGGTCTTGGCGTTTATAGTACCGATCATCCTTCGTAGCTGAGGTCGATCCATATTGGAAATCTCGGTTTTGTTGACGAGGTTGCTCATATCTTGGCTTCGGGGGAGCATCATTGTCTTGATTATCCCTCCAACTAAAGTTCGGGTGTTTTCTCCATCCCGGATTGTAAGTTTCCGAGTATGGATTCTCCCGTTCTCTTCGTTGCCGAAATCCAAAAGCTTCGTTCACATACTCTTCGTGCGTGAAGGTATGTGGGCAATTCTCGGTTGGATGAGAAGGGTCTCCACAAGTGACACAGCAAACCTGTGCCGCTGTAACCTTTCCCATTCCTTTCATCAACAAGTCCATCTTTTTGCTTAGTTCGGATATGTCAGATTTAACTTCTTTCTTCCATGCGTTGTCTATGCCCATAACTTGGACACCAACACTATTATCCGAACCTGCTTGAACTTTTAAACCTTTGCTTAATTGGGTTAATAATTCCCAAGCTTCATCATCTTCCTTGGCTAAAAAGGTTCCGCCTGAAGCAGCGGTGATCATATTCCTACTTTCTTGACTAACCCCATCGAAAAAGGTTTTAATTAGCATCCATTTAGGAATTTCATGGTGAGGGCATGTTCGTAGTAATTCATTCAACCTATTAAAAGCTTCGTGAAATTGTTCTCCAATTTTCTGTTTAAATCCAGTGATTTCTTTACGTTTTTCTGTAGTTTTACTAATTGGGTAATATTCAGTTAGAAATTCTTTTTTCATCTCATCCCAGTTAGTTATACTATCAGTGGGAAGTGACACGAACCAATTTTTCGCTCGTTCCTTCAAAGAGAAAGGGAAAGAGTCTGAGTTTTAAAGCGTCTACGGTCATCCCCCTAACGTGAATGGCCTTACATATGGCGGTGAATTCAGCTAGGTGCTCATACGGTTCTTCGCTTGGTGCTCCGCGAAAAACGGGTAATATGCTAAATAGCTGTGGCCTAATTTCGGGTTCATTCTCATTGATCGGGTAGAGAATGGGTGATGGATCAGGGATATCACCCGGCCTATAATGGGATTCTACTGTTCTACGGTCTCCCATCGGTCTTTGGTTTTCTTGGACGTCGACAAGAACGTTTTCGATGTTCTCGTCTTCCGAATTAATTATTTCTTCCTCCTCGTTTACTTTAGGAGCAGTATCTTTAGTTTCGTTTGCTTGAGTTGTGGCTCGCCTATTAGATCTAGCGGTTTTTTCGATTTCTGGATCAAATTTCAAGGGTGAAATTCTACCAGAATATCGTGTGTGCATACACCTATGAGGGCTAGATGAAGAATTTGAATTAGTTACTTTCTTTTTGGTGAGAATCGATGCTTGCGCCACGATTCCCTTTTTCTTAATAAACTAAAGCAATAATTAAAGCTTAAAACTAATTAAAAACTAATTAAATGGAATAATAACAAAATAAAGAAACTTAAACTAATTTAAGTAAGCAAATAAAAGCAAATAAGCAAATAATTGAAATTGACTAAATTAACTAAGTTACCTAAATTACTCTAAAGAAAATAAGGCAACTAAATTAAGCTAATTACTAAAATACGTGATTTAAGCGCAACCGCTCCCCGGCAACGGCGCCAAAATTTGATGCGAGTGTCGTTAACCCGTCAAAAATAACCACTAAATACCTTAGAAGCTAGGGTAAGTAGGGATCGTATCCACAGTGAGCGAGAGGTTAATTGCACGTATTTAAGCGATTAGCATTGCAAAGTAAGTAACTTAGAAAGATTGAGTGGTTTGTAAAAAGGTGATTGCTTGATTTATAAAACTAATTACTTGCGAATTTTGTGAAAAGAAAACTTAAGAAGATTGTTTGATTGAATAAAGTACGAAGATAACCATTCCCGGATTCCACACCTCGCTTTGTGTTTAATTTATAAAAACGAATTGAAGATTACATAGACATAATCTTCGTTAGAATTATTATTAAAACCATTACGTGATCTTGGGCATAGCGCGTGACACGTTTGATTACTCGTCTTAATTAAATAATTAACTCGGCACGAATAATAAAATGTCTACGAACTATCTTGCGAAACGCAACAACAAAATAATAATCATTCGTTTACAATCACAATATAAATAATAAAAACCATGCAAACTTAAAGTAATCGTTCATAAAGTAAAACTTAGCGATGTGCTTCCTCCGAGAATGATTATGGTGAGCTTAGCCGGACATAGTTGATGCAACGTTCAAGAGTTGTTGATCCATCACCGTAGCTCGACTCGTGTGTTCTTCGTACGTGTTTTCGCTCAAACAGGGTTCTTTTCCTTAGCCTTCTCCTCCAAAAAACGATCATGAACTCTGAAATATGACTTGGTATTTATAGGAAAAACTGGAAAAACCCTAAAAACGGCCGTCTATTATTTTAATGGGCTGGGCGCAGCCGTAGGCGCAGGCCTGCGCTCCCCCCTGCGCCCCTCTGTAAAATCCGTATTTTTGTGAATTAATTTCTTCTGTCGAGCACTCGGTCTGGGCGCAGGGCTGCGCCCCTCTCTGCGCCTGGCTCTGAAATTTCGTCCTTTTTTCGCAATTTTAAACCGGATTTTGTTTACCTGCACAAGCACAGAATTTATTCAATAGCGGCACATTCTATAACACTTTTATATTAAAAACAACTCTTTTACGCTTAATAAACATGGTAAATTATCACCCGATCACAGACTCTGTGTCTGAACACCTTAAGGGATTCTTTGATCTGTTCAAAGATTCCTTCCCAACCACTCCACAAACTGACAACTCCTCACAGCTGCTTGCGCTCACTGCACAGCTGCAAAATGTCTCCACATCCCTCTCCTCAATCCTTTCAATCCAACAGGACTTTGTGTCCTCTATGACAGCCATATCCCAACAGCTGTCGTCTCTCCTCACCCTTGCAATTCTACACTTCCTACCACTTTGGCCAGCTTAAACACCTTAATAGGCTCTCTATCAAATTCTGTGTCATTAAACCTTGCTGATGTGCAGGACTCTCTTGAGTTACATCTTGCACAGCTCCAAACTTTGCTGTTCACAGCCTCTGATAGGGAAAACATTATTAAGCTGACCTCCCTTGCTGAAACCCAATCATACTCTCTTCAAAATTGTCTTTCCCAACTTGCAGAGGTGAGGGACAACCTGGCTTTCTTAGTGCATAGCCTGGTTGGTCCCAAGCCAGCTGCCAAAACTGCTGCCAAGCCTGCTGACTTCGTGTCTTCAGGCAGACCAGGTGTTGAAGGTGCTGGTCCATCTCCTTCAAAGGGGGAGAAGTCATCTGCCTCGAAGACGAAGTCTAAGGGGGAGAAAACTTATTCTCCTATGGAGAAATCATTACCTACTGGTCAACCAGCAGGAGCATCTGCAACAGGTGCAATGGAAGGTGCCTCTCAAGCTGCTCAGCCTACTCAGGCTGAATCTTCAAACCCTGCTCAGTCTAAGGGGGAGGAATTCATTTCTGAGGCCAGTCAAGCAGCAGAAGGAGACATCTCATTTTAGAGGAAGAAGAAGAAGTGGAAGATACTCCTGAGGCTGTTATCACTACGGCAGCTAAAGGAAAAGAAAAAGCAGCAATTGATCCTGAATAGCAGAAAGCAGCAGACTTAAAATTTCTCAAAGCCAGGGCAAAGGAAATGGGTCTTCCCATGGATAAATACTTTGAGTTCAGAGATGAACAACTTAAAGCCCTGGAAGCTCTAAGAGAAGAAGAAGCCTGTGCCAAAGCTGCAAAACTTTTGCACTTCAAGAGGCAAGCAAAATCAAAATGCCCTCTCTGGATGTTCAAAAGAAACTGATGGAAGCTGCTAAGGGATCAGCTGGTGAGAAGGAAGTTGAAAAGGAAATGGGTGCTCT
>JAANYP010002397.1:0-47985 GCA_020465985.1 Centrapalus pauciflorus | reverse complement strand
CAAAAATACATTGAATAGTAATGTTAATCTACATAAAAAGATATAGAAATGTATAAAAAAACATAAAAATATATGAAATATATAAGAAACATAACATTCTACATAGATTATGTGTGATTTTTTACAAGTAGTCTTGTATTATATTCTATTTAGATTATCATTTAATCTACGTAGATTATCATGTAAAACATCCAATAACTTTTACAATCATTATAAATCTAATATCTTACAAATAATCTTCATTATAAAACATGAAAAATATATCTGTCGTATTCTATGTAGATTATTGACGAACATATTATATGTACAATCTATGTAGAATGACATTCAATCTACGTAGAATGACATTTAATCTACGTAGAATGACATGCAATCTACATAGAATAACATGCAATCTACGTAGAATGGTATGCAATATACGTAGAGTGGTATGCAATCTACGTAGAATGACATGCACTCTACGTAGAATGTCTTGTAGAATGTCAATTATCATATATTCTACGTAGATTATTACATGATAAAATATATCAATAACACATTAAATAGTAATGTCAATCTACATAAAAAGATATAGAAATGTATAAGAAACATAAAAATATATTAAATATATAAGAAACATAACATTTTACATAGATAATATGTGATTTTTTACAAGTGGTATTGTATAATATTCTATGTAGATTATGATGTAATCTATGTAAATTGTCATGTAATCAACATAGATTATCATGTAAAATATCTAATAATTATTACATTCATTATAAATATAATATCTTACAAATAATTTTAATTATAAAATATGAAATATGAATCTGTCCAATGTACGTAGATTGTACATAGAATATGTTCGTCGATACTCTACATAGAATGTCACGCAATCTACGTAGAATGACATTCAATCTACGTAGAATGACATGCAATCTACGTAGAATGGCATGCAATCTACGTAGAATGGCATGCAATCTACGTAGAATGTCATTCAATCTACGTAGAATGTCATGTAGAATGTCAAGTATCATATATTCTACATAGATTACATGATAAAATATACCAAAAACATATTGAATGTTAATGTACATTTACATAAAAAGATATAGAAATGTATAAGAAACAAAAAAAATATATGAAATATATAAGAAACATAACATTCTACATAGATTATGTGTGATTTTTTACAAGTAGTCTTGTATCATATATTCTATGTGGATTATCATGTAATCTACGTAGATTATCATGTAAAACATCTAATAACTATTACATTCATATATATCTAATATTTTACAAATAATCTTCATTATAAAACATTTAAAATGAATCTATCATATTCTATGTAGAGTATCGACGAACATATTTTATGTACAATATACGTAGAATGTCATGCAATCTATGTAGAATGGCATGCAATCTACGTAGAATGACATTCAATCTACGTAGAATGTCATGCAATCTGCGTAAAATGTCATGCAATCTATGTAGAATGTCGTGTAAAATGTCCAATATCATATATTCTACATAGATTATATGATAAAATATATCAAAAACACATTGAAACAAAAAAAAAAGAAGATTTTATTTAGACATTTTATCAAACACTTGGTATGCAACTGATATAAAATATACCAAAAATACATAGAATAAAACTGTAAATCTACGTAGAATAACATGCAATCTACGTAGAATGACATTCAATCTACGTAGAATGACATGCAATCTACATATAATGACATGCAATCTACGTAGAGTATCGACGAACATATTCTATGTACAATCTACGTAGAATGTCATGCAATCTACGTAGAATGGCATTCAATCTACGTAGAATGACATTCAATTTACGTAAAATGACATGCAATCTACGTAGAATGTCATGCAACCTATGTAGAATGTCGTGTAGAATGTCAAGTATCATATATTCTACGTAGATTAAATGATAAAATATATCAAAAACACATTGGAACAAAAAAAATAAGATTTCATTTAGATATTTTATCGAACACTTGGTATGCAACTGATATAAAATATACCAAAAACACAATGAATAGTAATGATAATCTACAAAAAAGATATAGATTTATATAATAAACATAAAAATATATGAATATATAAGAAACATAACATACTACGTAGATTATGAATAGTAAAGTTAATCTATATAGAAAGATATAGAATTATATAACATTCATATAGACATATAATATTTCTATATAGAATACATTAATTTTTTAGCAATTAAATAATTTTTTATATAGAAAAAAATTTATTTTTTTATAAAAAACGTTTTTTTAATATTAAAATCAATTCTAATTAAAGAAATAGAAAATGAAAATGGAAAAAAAAAGTAAGAGAGAGAAAGTGAAAAAGAGATGCATATAATGAAAAAGGTGGAGAGAGAAAGATAATATTTTTTATTCCAAAAATACCCTTTTGATCCAAGGGCTCTAAAAGGTTCCTAGGTTCTCACCATCTTTAAGGTTCTTAAAAGAACCTCTCCCTATATATATATACATATATATATATATATATATATATATATATATATATATATATATATATATATATATATATATATATATATATATATATATATATATATATATATATATTATTGTTATGAATTAAGAGTTTTTATACATTTGAGAGTTGCACATCATCTACTAACACTATTTTTAGAATACTGTGTTAGTTGTGTATCAAAAACTCGGGTGACATTTAAGATTTTTTTTTTTAATCGGTAACACCTATGAAGAAATTATGAAAGTGTATAATTTATATACTTTAATTTTGTTACCCTAAATTTTTTAAAATATTATTGAGTGTCAACAGAAGAAAAAATAAAAATAAACCCAAAAAAGCCCACCCAATATTAGTTTATAGGGTAAATGACATCAAATAGCTCTGAACTTTCGACTTTGTACACATTTATGTAGTGAACTTTTTTTTGTGCACATTTGGTAGTCAAAGTTTCAAAATTGTTCCAATTTGGTAGTTGGCGTACATGTTAACCGGCGTACATGTTAACCGGTTGCTTCCGGTTTCGATGCCTATGTGGACAATTTTTTAATGACGTGGCTACCCGTTTTTATATTATACCCGGTTTTATCTATGTGGCAACCCGTTTTTTAAAATCACCCGGTTATAAACCCGGTTCATTTTTCATACGATCGATCCAACTTGTAAGAACCGGGTTTATAACCAGGTAATAAATCCGGGTTATTTTAAAAAAACGGGTTGCCACATAGATAAAACCGGGTATAATATAAAAACGGGTAGCCGCGTCATTAAAAAAACGTCCACGTAGGCATCGAAACCGGAAGCAACCGGTTAACAGGTACGCCAACTACCAAATTGGAACAATTTTGAAACTTTGACTACCAAATGTGCAAAAAAAACGTTCACTACATAAATGTGTAAGTTCAGAGTTATTTGATGCCATTTTCCCTAGTTTAAAAGATGAAAAGTCCAAGAGTAAAAAGCAATCACTTGGTAAAAAAATATTTGAAAAGCGCATGAAATTTTTTTTTCATGATTTTAGGAATAAATGTTGAATTTGTAATATTGAAAAGGATTCACTTATTAATGTCCGAACGATGATATAATGACTAGATAAAGAACAAATAAAGTCTCACAGGAAGCAACCGTAAAATATAATATACTTATTGTTTTTAATGACATCTACTTTATTAATTAGAATTATTTATTAATTTTATGTTGGTGACCGGAATTACCTTGTTATATGTTCGTTGTTGAAAAACCACTCTAAAATCTGACCATTAATTAAACAACTTTTAAAATAATGAAATTTCAAGAATACCATATCATGGGTTCTATTAATTTTTACATTGATGTTAAAATTTTTACTGTTGTTCGTTTTAGGTATTACACACGTGTACACAAAAAGTTACTAAATAATATACTATAAAATGTTTAATTTCCAAAATGGACCAATACAAAAAGTTTAATTATTAAAAGGATGTACTATTAAAGTTTTAATTACCAAAACCGACCACTACGAATAGTTTAATATCTAAAACGGAATAAAAAATAGAATATCCAAAACGGACCAAAGCTGAAAAGGTTGTTCTTTTAAGAATTATCCTGAAAATAAAAGTACTTATCTAACTTCAACGTTATGCTGTAATCATCGATAAGAATATGAAAATATATTATTTTGATAAGTATGTTAAAATAATTTTGATGCTAGAGTTCTTTTATTATTGTGATTGTGTGAACAAAACAAATGTGAAAGCATAAGAATTTAGGAGTATATATTTATTATTAGGATCACAAGCCAAATAATTTAATACCATGTAATATATTGATTATTATAGAACAAAGCTTAGGTAAGCAAATCCAATAATTACATAATTCTTATAGGTAGACCACATTTCATGCATCCTAAAATAACTTTTCTTAACTAAAAAAAGTTTAACTTTGTGATTGTGTCTTTTTTCTTATGGGAGGGTATTTATGTGCTTGATACTTGATAGGATTATGAGACAATTGAAAACCATAAAAAAAACCAAACAATTTTAAAGATTGGAACCTTGCAAGAACCAAAGAAAGTACAATCCAAATATTTCTTGAATATTACAATGAATGAACGAAAAACCGGTCAAGCTGGACCGAACTAGAACATGTATAACCAGAAATTCAGAAAAAAAAAGTCACATAACCGAGTACCGAACTAGATTAAATTAAAGGTAAATTACCAAGAAAAGATAACACAAAGTACAAAAATTGATAATTAATAAATGCGATGTAAATTTTTTTAGGCCATGAAAGATTACATAAAATTCAAATTTAACAAAAAGTAGTATTCAATACCAATTAATACGATATATTCTTAATTTTATGTTTCCTTTTTTGATAAAAAAAATATTTGATTATTATTCTTGGTCTAAAATTTGAATTTAATATCTTTTCTCGGCCAAAATAGAATTTTACATTACATTTATCGGTTAAAAAAATTACAGTACATTTATTGCCAAATTAATTTTGTATATTATATTCAATTTCTTGGTAATTTTTCCTTACATTAGACACGTAAGCTTTCAAATGTGTTCTTTGGTTTAATATAAAGCCTCCCCTACATATTATAAAACTAATTGAAGATTTATTTGACCAAATAAAAACCAAAGCAAGTTTCATGCCTTTTTCCATAAATGGTGTGTGACGCCAGGATTGAAACCAAAACATGCCTATAAATAACAAACTATCCCTCCACAATTAGACACAAAGAGTTCAATTTTTCTTAGAATCTTGTAGGTGCTATAGTTTTTAATTCGATGGAATCACTCCGAAAAGAGACTGCTTTGGTGGAGAAAGTGTGTGAGATTTATGAAAAAGTTTGAAAGCTTGAAACCCTTAAACCCTCGAAAGATGTCGATAGTCTCTTAACAGAACTAGTCCACACATGCATCCCACCCTCGTCTATCGACATAGCCACTCTCCCGGCTAATATTCAAGAAATAAGATCCAAACTCATTGATCTTCGCAGATTTAGCTATTAAAATCAAAGAAAGAAGAAAGCCTAAGTCATACCAATAATACCATTGGCAGTGAACCAGCCGTAGTTAGTATAGCTTGAAGCTGACCTCGGGAATTATCGAACTCAGAAAACGGCGAATAAAATCGAGATACCGATACTAGGATTATCACTAATATCTAGCCATGAATAAGGGTTGAGGATGATTATAACCCTAAATACTTAAAACTAAACTATCTAACATATTACTAAAATTATAAACCTTAATGCTGAAAACAGAATAATATCAGATATATATTAAAAGCAACACTCACTTGGATACGTCTTTTAGGATTAATGGAGTAAAATGGTGTAAGCACACTTAATATGTTTTTGGTCAAAGAAAATTATATTGGAATTAAATCCAACTGTTTTAAATCTTTTAAGCTTAAGAGTTTGAAACTTTGATGTAAAACCGATTCATGGACATATTTTATTAATTTCAGAAAATCAACTATGGAGTTCTCCACTATTCACCAATTTCTTAAAATCAACAATAAATGTCTTTTACGATTAATTAAGTCAACTAATTAAAACTGTCTACACGTCAAGCGCTCGGAAATAACTCTAAATATTCAACTTAGCCGCATAAACATCAATCAAGTCTAAGCAAATCAAAGATTAAATTAATCCTATAATCACAATACTGCTAAGAATTAATTTGCATACAATGATTTCACAATTTATTAACTAGTCACTATCTCATAATCACAATAATGCTAGAAATGGCAACCAATTAACAAATTACTTAAATTTGATAAAGTTTATATAAATCAGAATTTATAATCAATAATCATGTTCACAATAATGCTAGAATATCAACTATAATTCTGATTTAACAAATATTAATCGTATGAATAAAAAATACATCGATGAATCAAACACTTTTCAACCAAAATCATCAAATATTCCACTAATCCATGTAAAAACGTAACCAAGCAAGTGCTTGGGCTGAACTACTCACTAATCATGTTAAAAACAATAAAATAAACAAGATCTATACTAAACATAATAATTTCAAAAAGTAAATTCGGAAAGAGTGTACCAAAAACCGGATGAAAAACGAGAAACACCCCCAATCGAATGATTTGATCCACCCTAATAGCCGAATGATTCACTAAACTAACCTAAACTAAGCTGGAAATCAAAAACTATCGAACACCTACTAATCGCACTCTAATCTATGTGAAAAAGTTCGTCCAAAAATAGCATAAAAAATAACGAAACGGCTGCTATCTTTTTATATTTTCTCGGGATCGCGGCCGCGCTGAGACCATCACGGGCGTGATAAAGGATCGCAGGTCAACGCGGTCGCGATGCTATGGTCGCGGCCGCGATCAGGTTAACTTGGATTTCAAGGGAGATCGGCTCAGCCCGTAAATTTGACGCTTAAGCTCCATAATCCATTCTTTTCCAATTCATGCAACCCTCGAACTGCAAAACACAAAAATAGACAAATCAGAGTCGTATTTAAACAATTCGAGGCAAAAATAACCTAGATCCGAGGCAAAATATGATTGAAAAACATGTACAAAATATGTCATAACACTCATTAAACTATGTGGTGAGGCTGACGGTCATTTAGAAGCTCACTTCTCGACCCTTTTAGGCTCTTTCTCGAATCCACTTGATCATCTCGATCTCTTCCCTTACTACTCCAATTACCTCAAGCTTAGTCGTATTAAGTATGACATTCTCATGCAACACTATTCCGTTGTAGCAAAAGTCCCCAAGAGAGTTGCATTCGTAGGGTCTGGTCCCTTACCACTCACCTCGATTGTCTTGGCCTTCCGTCATCTCAAGAAAACTACTTTTCACAACTATGACATAGACTCTTTGGCTAATTCAATGGCCTCTCGTCTTGTTTTGTCAGATCCTGAGTTATCACAAAGAATGGTATTTCACACCGCAAATATAATGGATGTGACGGATGAGTTGAAGGAGTATGACGTTATATTCTTGGCTGCACTAGTGGGGATGGACATCGATGAGAAGTCTAAGGTTATTCATCATTTGGCAAAGTATATGGCCCCTGGTGCCGTCCTGATGCTAAGGAGCGCGCATGGTGCTCGTGCTTTTCTCTACCCGGTGGTTGATCCTGAAGTCCTTGAGGTTCAAGGGTTTAAAGTTTTATCTGTTTTCCATCCAAATGATGATGTCATTAATTCCTTTGTGATCTCACGTAAGATTGCAGATTCAGTTAATATTGCTCATAATGATATTCATCATCAACATCATCATCATCTTGGGTTGGGGACCGAGTCTATCATGCCATTGAGCTGCAAGTATTGTGATCTCCAAGCTTTCAACAATCCACTCAACCAGATGAAAATTGATGAGTAATCCTCATCTCATCGTCAATAGGGCTCAGATCATTATAAACTTAACTTAAGTTTCTTGCTTGAAAGTGTGCGAATAAATGCTATTATCTACATTAATTTCTTGTCATCTTATCGAAAGTTTTGTACTTCTGTTTTACCTTGTGATCGATGTGGTTTTGTGCTAATGTAATTTTCATGAAGTGATATTTGAATTTACTTGTTTCAATGGCGAGTGTCGATCCTATCATTTTTTAGGCACGGGGCATATACTTAAAAAGGGCCCTCTATATAAGCAAAATCTGTATAAAAAAGTTACAATTAAATAATATTGGGAAAAAAAGCTATACTTTTTATTCGTAGGATTATAAATCGTGCAAAAATTGCATACAATATTAAATTATATTTTTATTAGTAAATTGAAAAAGTAAAGTTTAAATTTTAAATGATTTATAATATAAATAGTAAACATACGTGTTAAAAATAAATAACGTCCAATAAATAAATATATGTCTCATTACTATTTATGATAAATAACATAAACCACAATGATAAACAAAAATAAACAAAAATCAAACTCACTGAAAAACAAAGTATAAATATTGACTTTTATGGATAGTATATTGATATAAAGTAAATAAACGATATCTGTAGATGAAAATCAAGTAGTAGTTATGGGATATAAAGTAAAATAAAAATACACACGATGGAATTCAATCCCATGCCATTAGGATTCCAAAATAAGATGGCAGGCTGCCAGATGAACCAACACATTGTTTATGTCTTTTATTTTGCAAAAAAAAACATATAAGTTAATACCGGACAAGACCTATATTAACATATAAATTTTTTTATGGCCCCTTATATTGAATTGGGCCCTGGACGGTGGCCCAGGTTTTGTCCGGCCTGTCAATGGCCTCTCATCTTGTTTCATCACATCGTGATATATCACAAAAAGGCTTTCGTTGTGACACCTTCAGCGACGTGTGATTCAATGTCACGAGATAGTGACATTTTATTGACTCCTTTCGGACGACAATTTCATCAATATTAAGAGCGATACTGGTTTAGCGACCTGCATATGTAGCTAAGTGTGTCACTTATTTTGCGACGTTGATTTTATTACATTCAATAACCAACCACATTGCTAATAATATCACTCATTAGCTACGTTTACTCAAATGTTGCTTAGGACATCATATGTTTTGTGTCATCCACCCTTACATCGCTAAGGACATTGCAAATTTTGTAACTTTCTTATACAAATGTGGATGTTTGGTTCGCAGATTTTTTTCTAGGTTCTGTATTATGCAGCATTTGCATTTGTCAAGATTTTGTTAAAAAATCTACATTATATTTTAGGAAAAAAAAAATTTGTTAATACGAAGAATGCAAGGTAACTGAGATTTAAAAAAATCTCAGAGGGAGACTAAGTTTTTATATAACAAAGAATGAAGAGATTTAGGAAATACCGAGATTTTAAATCCTTACACAAGATTTTAAATGCAAATGCTAATGAATTCCAAAAAATCCACAAACCAAACGCGTATTACCCATGCATGACTTTTTTCCACAAATGATTTTTGTCATTGAATTTGTGACTTTCTTCCCCCTTTTTGTATTGTGTGGTCTTCATGGCTCTACTCATTCAACTATGAAACGTTTAGTATGGTAAAAATGGAATGAAATCACC
Organism: Centrapalus pauciflorus; assembly: GCA_020465985.1. Classification (NCBI taxonomy): domain Eukaryota; kingdom Viridiplantae; phylum Streptophyta; class Magnoliopsida; order Asterales; family Asteraceae; genus Centrapalus; species Centrapalus pauciflorus. Next base: position 38,450 of record JAANYP010002397.1, on the reverse strand, counting down.
ACCCTACAAGGAAAACAGTTTTCTGCGATGGAAAATCAGTCGCTAATCCGTCGCTAACGATGCTTTGATATGGAATGGCGACCAAATTTGTCTGTCGCTAATGCTCATCGCAAATTTTCTTTGTGACGGATTCACGACGGATTTTGGTGATGAATTTGCGACGGAGAATGTTTGTGACAGTTGCGATAGTTATTATTTTGCTACGAATTTGTGATGGATTTGTGACCGAAATGTTGCGATGAATTTGCGACCGAAATGTTGCGACGGATTAATGACCAAAATGTTGCGATGGATAAGCGATCGAAATGTTGCGACGGATTCGTGACCAAAATGTTGCGATGGATTAGCGATAGAACTTTTGATTCGGATTTGCGATGGATTTTGCAACAGAAGTTTTTTGTGATGGAATTTGCAACGGAATTAGTTTGCGACGAATATACGATGGATCATATTCGTAGTAGTTTTGTCGCAAAATATAAGATTGCTAGAAATTTAAAGATTCAATTTTCTTGCTTACATCACAAATCCGTCGCAAAATGAAACAGAATTAATAGCTAGCTTTTGTATTTTATTTTTTCTTGTTTCCATACCCAAAATATCGTACTTCGAACTTGCAACTTTATCAAATGCAAATTTGATATAAGTATCTATAACATCCGGTACTAAAAACAACAAATCAAAACGAGAATTATCTAATATTAAAATTAACAAACCAACTAATAATAAACTCAACAAAGTTATCATAATAAACTCCAAGCAACATAACGTTGAACATTACTTAAGTTTACAAAAAAACTCTCCAATCAACATAAAGTTCATGTTTACTTAAGTTTACCAAAACAACTCCAATCAACATAAAATTCAAATTTACTTAATTTTACCAAACAATTCGGCGATTTTGTCGTTCATTTCTTTAGAAATCCTCTCTCTCACGCTTCTCGTTCTCAAGACGTTCTTCAGATTCCTTTTTCTCAATCTCTCTATTGGCTCTTTCCTTCTCTCTTTCAAGCTTCTCGTTCTGAAGACTCTCTTCAAATTCTTTTTTCTCCATCTCTCTATCGGCTTTTTCCTTTTCTCTTTCAACTCTCTCTCTCTCTCTCTCTCTCTCTCTCTCTCTCTCTCTCTCTCTCTCTCTCTCTCTCTCTCTCTCTCTCTCTCTTTGTTGCTCAATCTCCTCCAATTTATGTTTCATAGTTTCAATCTAAAATATACACAAATAAGTACATATGTTATTCAAATTCAAAAACTCAAAACAACAATATACAACTACAAAAATTGTATAATAATGAAAGAGGTCATTCTAAGCAAAGCTTGTGCAAGTACATGTATAGCAACACTTATGGTTGGGAATACACATATGTTTTGGCGTATACATAATTAGTTCATTACCGAATAAGTAATAGATTTATCAAAATTCATGTATAAAACTTATTGTCTTTGGAGTTATTATCTAACACATACATCAACACCAATATCATCAAGGTGAGTCAAAGCAATAGTTGTACTACCAAGAAACACCTACTCGTTGCTGCCGCCCCTTGGACCCCGCTACACCTGGTAATTAATCTTAAATAATCTTGAAAATACGGTCCATATACTTTGAATGTGATTAGCTTCATTATTATACACACACACGTATATACACACATACATGTGAACGTATTATTGTGATGGATTTGGCCACGATTTGCCGTTCACATGTGCATTAACTTTATATTAGCTTGTTTCTACATAAAACACGTTTTAAACATTTTTAAAAATAAAAAATGATAAAAGCTCGTAGCAAATCCATCGCAATTTGCGACAGCTTTGTGACAGAATTTGAGCATTTTATTAATTTGAATGTCCTTTCTGTACAATCACAATCTCGAAACACATGAGCATACATGTATCGTGATTTGGGGTCGAATATGCCCATTTTGATACATTCGTTGATATACTTAATTTGTATGTCGTTAGCTTTGTGATTATATAAACACTCTCGTATATAAACACCGAGTAACATACAGAATTATACACATGAATGCATGTATCATTATGGAATTGACCATAATTCCCCATATACATATACATGGACTTTATATTAGCTTGTTTGTGCGTAATACTCATTTAAAACAAAATAAGAAACAAAAAATTTCAATAGCCCGTAGCAAATCCGATGCAATTTTGATATTGATTTGCGATGAATTTGCGACAACCTGGAAATCTTTCGCAAATCCATCGCTAATACGTTGCAAATTGGAGATGGATATTTCCGTCACATATTTCCGTCACTGTTTGAGACGGAATTGCGACGGAATATAATTAAAATAAGAAAAAAAACAATTATAATGTTCAAGGTTTTGCGATGAAGTTGCGACAAATTGAAAATCCTTCGCAAATCCATCACTAATACCTTGCAAATCCGTCGCAAATTGGAGATGGATATTTCCGTCGCAAATTGCCGTCACTGTTTGGGACGGAATTGCAACGAAATATAATTAAAATAAGAAAAAGATTATAATGTTCAGGGTTTTGCGATCAACTTGTGACAAACTGAAAATCTTTCACAAATCCATCACTAACACATTGCAAATCCGTCGCAAATTGGAGATGGATATTTCTGTCGCAAATTGCCGTCACTGTTTGGGACGAAATTGCGACGGAATATAATTAATAAGAAAAAATTATAATGTTTAAGGTTTTGCGATGAATTTGCGACAAACTGAAAATCTTTCGCAAATCCATCACTAATACATTGCAAATCCGTCGCAAATTGGAGATGTATATTTCCGTCGCAAATTTCCGTCACTGATAACTTTTTGTGTTGTAGTGACATGATATTACAAAGTTTTTTTTTCATATGTGAGAATAATATTGATTCTCAACGCGAGCAAGTATAGAATAAAGTTTAGTATAAATTTCATTTCTCATTTCTTCGGCAAAAGGAGAGAATAAAAAAATAGGAAGAGAATGGTGTTTTATAGTTTTGTTTTCTTCATTATAAATGTAATGTGTAACTATTATGGATTAAAATAACTTATAAATTTCATTTTGTTTCATTCCACAATACCAAACACTATGTCATTCCAAAAATCACAATGCTTTGAACGTATTGAATTGCTTGGAATTCTACAATTTTTTATCTAACTTTTGCATGTTTTAAAACTCTAATGTTTATATTCTCCTCTTGCATACAAGCAACAGAATATTGTGTCACATTTGATGAAAGTTAATTACATGAACCTCCAAAGTTTTCCCTTAATGTATATGTTTAATATTTTACTCGTTTTTATATTTCTCTTCTTGCATACAAGCAAATCTACCACCGCGATCGATGTTTACAGCACTGCAAGAATTATGATATAAATAACAACTCAACTAATGACATTGTTCATAAAACAACATAGATAGCGATACACTAGCAACAATATTAAATACTAGCGACATAGGATGGAACTAGTGACTTCATGAACTAGCTATAGCGGCATGTTTCTTTGAAGTCGCTATAGGTGTCATAATTATTTTAACATGTCTTTGACGAACCATTTCATTAGTAGGGGTGTTGCGGTGCCACGAGGCACGACTAATATCACAAAAGTCAACGACAAGTTCTTAGTGACACCCCTTTTGATGTCACTAAAGTTGTCAATTATGTGTGCCTAATTATGTTATATAACATTATCCTATAAGCAATTTGCTAATGGGATTTACTAATTAAAATATATCATGTTAATTCATATCTTGAAGATTAGTCGCTTTTATTAATATTGAAGGGTGTATACGTACACAACAATGCGATTATAAATTCGACAAAAAAAGCTTGATATACGCTTAGAAAATATTTAAACAATCGGGGGGATACATACAGTGTGAACAAGTCGCAAGTAAGAAAACAAAAGATGTTGGATCTATCGACCTCACAAGACGAAGACTCTTTCAAAGACCTTGAAAACTACACTTTTTGATCGATCCATTGATACATCAAAAGCTATACCTTTTAATCAATCGTAAACAATAATTTTTTTTTTATCCCCGAATCCTTTTTTTTTCTAAAATTATACATGTGTTAAGTCTTGAGTTTCATATAGGGTTAAGGTCATTTTTGATCAATTAACTTTTATATGTCTCACTTAATCATTAAACTATTTTTTGTACACATTTAGCCATTAAAATTTAGTTTAATGTTCTAATTTGGGAAAATGATTAACACTGATGGCTAAATGTGTACGACGTATAATAGTTTCATGGTCAAATGTATATAATTTATGATAGTTTAGTGCTCAAATGTGTACAAAATGTGATATGAGCCGTTTAACAAATTTCAAGCTCGAACATAAAATAATGCTCGATTATATGAGCCGAACTATAAACTACTAACATGTGACTCGGCTACTTCAAAAACTCGTTTAATAATTTGAGTTGAACGAGCTTGTTAATTATGTTGCATTGAACTTTAAATTTTCAAATAAAACATAGTACTTCCTACAATGGAGTTTGAACTTGATACCTCTAGCATATATGTATGTATCATCCTTTACCATTAACAATTTAACACTACAAATCTTTTGTTAACTTTTTCCTTTTTATATATATAATGAATGACGTTAATTAATATACACACACATACATACATTCAAACATAGACCTACACAGTACACACATACATCTAAACACATACATGAACACATGCATATACACATATACACACACATATACAGAGTGGGGTTCAATGGAGAACCATAATGCATCGGGAAACCATGGAAGAACCACAAAAGCATCACAATTTTCCGCGTGATGCATCATGATTCGCGTGTGATGCACCGATGCATTATGGTTCTCCCATGAACCATATCCTACATACATACAGATACACATAATGATAGATCAATCATGATTGTTAGATTGATTATGTAATATAGATTAGTTATTGTATCATTATTGTAATTATAGAAAGTATAAGAACTAGAATAGTAAATAGTCAAACCGAAATGGTGTGTCTCTTCACGAAAAGACACAACTATTCGAAAAGGTTTCATCAAGAGTTGCGACCTTTCATCGCACCTCTTAGTCGTTTATAAATAGAAACCTTAATCAAAATTTGTAATGTGTAAATTCAAGATTATGTTAATAAAGATCAAGTTTTGATTATTTTCGATCGTGTGCAATTATATCGTTATCAAATAGATCCATTTCCCAACAGTTGGTATCAGAGCATACGGTTTCAATCAAACTAGAATTCATCATTTACCGATTATTAGCAAACCGCGAATTACACCAGAAGGTGATACACAGGAGGCCGAACAGAAAGGTCAACCTTCGACCGGCACCGATTCATCAACGAAATTTCAAAACCAGTAAAGAAAATATTCCCAACAGTACCGAGGAGAAAACCCCAAACAGAATCGACCAACAATTCTATCAAATACAAAAAAGCAGAAAAGCCCCTATCGCAATTTCATATAGTAAACCCTAAAAATTCATAGTATCATACTGATTCGAAGGCAACAAGAATCAGAAGGATAGAACCTGATTTCAGAGACACCACCGTAGAAATATCCACAGGACAGAACCAAACACCAACCGTCGTCATACACAGAACCACCGTAGAACCACCATCGCAACCACCGTAGAACCACCATCGCAACCGTCACACAAAACCCATAACCAGCAGGCGCCGATTTGGAGTAGGCAACAGAAAGGGATTTTTAGGTTTAGCAAACCAAAGCCACCGATTCAAAATAACCGACGGTTACAGAAGAAAAGTTACATCGATACAAAACCAGAGGGTTGCAACGATTCAACAAGAACAGCGATTGAAAAGAAAAGAAAACATCAGAGGCGTCGATTCGCAAAAGAGAAGAACAATACCGGTTGAAGAGGAAGCCAACGTTTCTGTAAGAAACCTTTCACAAGAGAGCAGACAAAGCAAAGAAGCAAGGGTCCAGAGAAAGGGGCCCAAGCCCATACTGATTGCATTCAAGATTCAGAACCGGATCTAATTATTTAGTCAAAGCCCAAATCCAAAAAGGTTAGGTATTATTATACCTTGTTTTTTTTTATTTTATTAATAGAAAATAAAATTAGATAAAACCTTTAAATTTAATTTTATTATAACGTAACTTATAATAAAATTAGGTTTCAGAAAATAAATTATAACGTAACTTATAGTTTATTATTGATTTTAAAATTTTATAACATAATTTATAAAGTATTAAAATAGTGATACTTATAAATTTTGACGGGCGAAGTTTTACTACTCTTTGATATAAATTTTATTTTTTAAAATTTATAGTTTTTTCTTAAAATTTAATTCTGTCATTTATTTTAATTTGTGACAAAATTTTATTTTAGTTCGTATTATAACCGGCCAATTATAATTTTGAACCAAATAGAAAAAAAGGTAAATAGTCAAATAGTTTGTCTTAAGGAAAAAGCTTAAAACTGAAACCAGAAAATTTAGACTTAAAAGCCTAAATTATTGTATAGAAAGAAAGTTTATAATAGAATTTATAAAATTACATAGAAGAAAGAAATAGATTTTGATAATAGGAACATGGGTGATAAATCAGGACAAGATAACACTGGAAATAATGTAAAGGAGATAGGAATAGTATATCACTTTACGTGTTCTATGTTAAAGACAACAAAATACTTCATGTGGGCAATTAGAATGCAAGCAATATTAGAAGCAAATGACTTGTGGGAAATGATTGAATCACAAGAAACAACTCAAGAAGATACTAAGACAGATAAAACGGCAATCGCCTACATTTATCAAGCACTTCCTTGTTATTCATTTCAAAGTTTAAAACCGCAAAAAAAGTATGTGATACTTTAAAGACAAGACACATAGGAGTAGAACGTGTTCAACAAGCTAGGTTACAAACACTCAAAATAGATGAAGAATTTGAGATGTTATATATGAATGAAAATGAGACAGTAGACTCTTTCATCACGAAGACGACTAGTCTTACTAATAAGGCAGCAAGCCTAGGGTTAACATATGAAGACCCCGTACTCATTAAGAAATTATTGAACGCAGTACCAGACAAGTTTCTACAGATAGTTGCATCTATAGAATTTGCATCTATAGAACAATATTCAGACCCAGACACAATGAAATAGATGAAGCTGTTGGCAGACTATAAAATTTTGAAGAGAGACTGAAACTCAAAAGAGATAAACATGTTGATAGTCAAGAGAACTGAACTTGATGTTCACACAACATGTAGGAAGAGGTCAACACTTTAGAGGACGTGGTCGAAATAGATTTAACCACTCACGAGGTCGAGGAAGTAATAGATTCAAATCAGAAAGAAAGAATCATGAACCCTCACAAAATAATTTCAAGAAAGAACATAATAGCAACACAAAGAAATTTACTTCTGACATGAGAATAGTTCAATGCTATAAATGTAAGAAGAATGGACATTATGCATCCAAATGTCTACAGGTAGGTCAAAATTCTGAACAGTCAAACCTGATAGAAGAAGACCTAGAACCAACATTGCTTATGGCAACCGTAGAAGAACACCAACAAGTTCTATTAAATGAAGATAACTTAGAGCCAAGAAGGTTACCTATAAACAATGAGAATACATGGTTCTTAGATAATGGAGCTAGTAACCATTTTGGTCTTTAAATTAAAACGAGTTAACGACACCCACGCGTTGCTGCGGGGTAAAAATATTAATTACAAAAGTAAATATAAAAACAAATAAATAAAAATACTTTTCAAATAATTCAAGCAAAGCAACATAACTGAACCAACATCGAAGAATGAAATTGAAAAACCGATATAGATTCAAGAAGTAAGACAAATGATACTGTTTGTCGGTTCTTATCATTGATTTTCTAGATTTTGCAATGCTAAAATTACAAACAATGTCTTAATAAATCGGATCGGAACCAGAATTAATTAATCAAATATTCATAACCATAATCAATTTAATTCATTAGTTTTACGATCAATTCGAATAAATTTATAATAGTAATGTCTCTAATATATCAATTAGAGTTTGTCAACGTTATAATAGTAATGTTCGATGTTATACATGGTCATATTTAATAAAAAATCCAAATATTAAATAGTTACATTTTAATTATAAAACAACTTCATTAGAATTTTGTATCGTCCATCTGAATAATAAAGTGTTTTTATTACAATTAAACATAACATAATAGTTTCAAAAGACCACTACAAACATAAGTATAATTAAAATCATAATTTTAAGTATGTAAGAAAATGTTGTAATAATAAATGTTAAAAGAGGACTAAATGAAAATTTATAAAAATAAAATGACTAAATAAAAGATAACACTAAGATGAGGGTGAATTGTGAAAAAAATAAATTAAAAATTAAAAAAATAATAAAACAAAGGGAAGGAAACCAGACCTAACTCACCTTAAGATTTTTGGTTGCATAGCATATGCAAAAGTACCTTCTCAACACTTAACTAAGTTAGATGATAGAAGCAAACAAATGATATACATTGGAACAGAACCTGGATCAAAAGCATATCGCTTATTTAATCTAGAAACAAAGAAGATTTGTGTAAGTTGAGATGTAAAGTTTAAAGAAGACGAAACATGGAATTCGGAGGAATACACAAAGGAATTTGATTTAGAAGAACCTGAGTGGGGTGATTTTACTTGTTGAAACCCGACAAATCATAAAACCAGAAATTATCCCTCACACTCAAAATGAAACAACCTCACCAACCAACTCACCAAGATCACATTCACCATATACAAATAATGAAACTTACACCCCTCAACAAACCAATATACCTATACATAGCCCAGATACAACATCATCATCTTCAGACTCAAGGATTGATCAGGTACCTATAAGAGGATACAGATCTTTAAGTGAAATATATAAACAATTATTATAGTTGAAGATGAACCTAGAAACTACAAGGAAACAGCATTGGATGAAAAATGGATTGGAGCTATGAAGGCAGAAATTGATTCTATAACCAAGAACAATACATGGAGGTTAACCACTTTACCTGGGAATCATAAAGCAATAGGTTTAAAGTGTATTTAAGACAAAGAGAAATGCGAATGGGGAAATAGTTAAACACAAGGCAAGATTAGTAGCGAAAGGATACATACAGGAACATGGCATAGACTTTGAAGAAGTCACCTGTAGCTAGGATTGAGACAATACGGCTAATATTAGCACTGGCAGCTTACAATAAATGGGAAGTACACCATTTAGATGTAAAATCAGCATTTTTACAAGGAGATTTACAAGAGAAAGTATATGTTTCACAACCAGAAGGATTTATACAGCCAAGACATGAAGGCAAGGTTTATAAACTCGCTAAAGCTCTATATGGTCTTAGACAAGCACCACGAGCATGGTACACAAAATTAGATAAGACCCTGAACTATGCAGTTAATAGCGTCTCGCGGTCCAATAGCAAGCAAGACCGCTATTTGCTATCGCGGTTATTGCGGTAATATATCGGTGATATAGCGGTATATTTTATATATATATATATATATATATATATATATATATATATATATATATATATATATATATATATATATATATATATGTGTGTGTGTGTGTGTGTGTGTGTGTGTGTGTGTGTGTATGTATGTATGTATGTATGTATGTATGTATGTATAATCATAATCATAGACATAAAGAACATAATATGAAGAACTAAAATTCTAAAGAACATAAACATAAAGAACAAAAGTCATAAAGAACTAAAATCATAGAGGTCATAGAATCGAACAACACATTAAACAAACAAAGATAAACAAGATATAGCATTACTTTATAAAGTATTAAACAAAGTATTAAAGATTTAACAAAATATAGCTTAAAGAATGATCGAAATGGACTGCTCCTCCAAATAGCGGCAAATAGCGGTCCTAAATAGCGGTAAATAGCGGCAAATAGCGGTAAATAGCGCCGCTATTCGCGGAACCGCTATTTAGGACCGCTATTTTTTCAAGGACCGCTAACCGCTACAGCACCGCTATAGCGCCGCAATTAACTGCCCAGACCCTGAAAGAATTAGACTTTAGCAAGTGTGCGTTAGAACAAGTTTTTTATACAAGAACAACCAAGTCATCAACATTATTGATAGGAGTATATGTAGATGACCGATAATCACTGGAACACCAAGACAAGAGATAGATTTATTTAAGGATCAAATGAAGGATAAGTTTGAGATGAGTGATCTCAGCTTATTAGCCTATTATCTAGGAATTGAAGTCATCCAAAGTTATGGCAAGATTTCAATAAAAGAAACAACCTATGCAAATAAGATACTCAAAGATGCAGGAATGCTAGACTGCAATGATGCAAAAATACCTATGGAACCAGGACTTAAATTAACATACCTTTCAGAAGGAACTTATGTAGATGCCACAAAATATCGAAGCATAATTGGATGTTTACGATACTTACTGCATACAAGACCCGACTTAAGTTACTCAGTTGGATTACTTAGTCGTTTCATGCAAGAACCTCAAGAGCAACATATGAAAGCTATTAAGCAAATATTAAGGTACATCAAAGGAACTAAAGATTATGGAATATCTTATGGATACAAAGGAGGAAACAACATAGAAGATTATAGTGATAGCAGTTATGGCATTAATACACAAGAAGGAAAAGGAACAACAGTAATAGTTTTTTACTTTGGAAACTCAACAATAATTAGCTGGAGTACTCAGAAACAAGGAACAGTAGCATTATCATCATGCGAATCAGAGTTTTTTGCAGCAACAGCAGCAGCAACTCAATGAATATGGTTAAAGAGATTACTTAGCAAGATTACAAATACTGAAGAACATAAAATCAAGATTTATGTTGATAACAAGTCAGCAATAGCCTTAATGAAGAACCCAGTATTTTATGGAAGAAGTAAACACATTGACACCAAGTACCACTTCATCAGAGAATGTGTTGAAAGAGAAGATTTGATAGTTGAACACATCAACGGAGAAAAACAAAGAGCCGACATACTTACTAAAGCACTACCAAGAATCAAGTTCGTCACAATGAGGCAACTACTTGGAGTTGAAGACTTATCAAGCAACAATCAAGAGTAAGGGGGAGAATAATAGATTAATCATGATTGTTAGATTAATTATGTAATATAGATTAGTTATTGTATCATTATTGTAATTATAGAAAGTATAAGGACTAGAATAGTAATTAGTCAAACCGAAATGGTGTGTCTCTTCACGAAAAGACACAACTATTCGAAAAGGTTTCATGAAGAGTTGCGACCTTTCATCGCACCTCTTAGTCGTTTATAAATAGAAACCATAATCAAAATTTGTAATGTGTGAATTCAAGATTATGTTAATAAAGATCAAGTTTTGATTATTTTCGATCCTGTGCAATTATTTCGTTATCAAATAGATCCCTTTCCCAACACATAAATACACATATATAATAGAGACATACATATGCATACACATACACACATACATGTGCTAACCTATATACAAATACGCACACACAAAGTATATATACATACATAGACATTCATACATACACATATACAAACTCACACATATATACACATACCTATATACATACACATAAATGGGTTGACATGTCGTCAGTTGACACAAATCTTATTGAATACCGACTCAGCATCAGAGTCTTATATAAATACTTACACTAATTATAAAACACCAGCTATCTTTTTAACATAATCTACACCGTCTATTACTTTACCGACAATTTACAAAATAGATCCAGTTAATACGTTTCTTGTAAATTTTTATTGGGGTTGAAGCTTGGAGTACGTAAACCGTGACGTTTGTTGTGATTCAAATACAAGAACGTCAACAATTCTAATTGAATGTCACTTAAACTTTCAGTGAACTTGTTGACTCGGTTTCTACTCGAATTCAGTTAAATAAGGACATGTATAAGTTATCCACGTTCCTATTATATCATTTCCAAGGTATGTCAGTTAGGTCAGAATTGCTTGGAGATGAAAGCCTACATGTGTTTTTTTATTTGGCAAGCATACAAGACCATTATCTAGGTCATGTTATGAAGGTCATCCAACCACCATTGCATGCATACTCTTTTATGGAGCAACTTTAATAATTTGGAGTCTCAGATCATACCAACATATGCTCGTTCCAATATGTCGTACCTCATACAAATTTTCCATCACAACCATATGATTTTTTGCGCATGACCTATCTTATTGTAGTACAACCACCTATCATACCATCACATGACTTAGATCCAATACCATCACATGAGGTATTGCCAGAACATCGCAAGAAAGGCAGTGCCACTTGCAGAGACTTTGACATAAATGTTGATGATTGTAGCCTATGCCGTTAATAGCGTCTCGCGGTCGAATAGCGGTTATCGCGGTGATATAGCGGTATATTATATATATATACATGTATGTATAATTTAAAAAACATAATATGATGCATATATAAAATCATAAAGAACACAACATAAAGAACATTATACATAAAGAACTTAAGTCATAAGGTAGTAAAGAACTAAAATTATAAAGGTCATAGTATCAAACAGAATCTAATTGCATTCCACGGGCTCGGCATCCGAGTCAACATCATCTAAAGCATTCACATCTAAGGTCATAGTATCAAACAAGCTTCTGGTCCTCGATTAAATATGGTGTGTTGTGCGTATGTACGTACTATTTGTGTTTGGAGTTTGGACTGTCGATTGGACTAAGGCAAAAGAGTGGGCTGCGCATGAATAAAATTTGGACTGGACCCATACACAAATACCGCTATTTATGACCGCTATTTGTAATTAAATTGCGCCCAAATAGCGACACAAATCGCGGAACCGCAAAACCTCACCGCTAATTGAAACCGCTATTTTGATTTACTCCAACCCACTATAGGGTGCTATTGCGCCGCAATTAACTGCATAGATTGTAGCTAACACTCGAAACAACGTCAACAATCTTATGAATGAGAGATTGATTTCGATTCGAAGGATGATGAGGCAGAGGAAGTATATCATTCGTCTCAAATTGCGCCAATATTGCAATCTACTCCTTTTCAAGCAGACGTGACAATGGCCGGTTACTATAAATAGCAGACTAGGCCCAGGATGATGAAGAACTGGTTTGAGACTTTCAGTGTAATTAATACATTGTTGAATGTGTTTCAAAGGCAAAAAGGAGCTTGTCTATGACATCAGAAGGTGGAATCTAGCACAACACAGAGAGCTTGTTGTAACAAATAGCACCCCACGATTTATAAAGTTAATTGTTACACAAGACATCATATACACAATTCGTAGTTGAATCAGAGTGCAAGTGGTTAGTTAGTGCATCAAAAAGAAAAAATGACCATGGCAGATTTACTAATGGATGGATTCCAGATATTATTATGGCGGTATGGTTAGTAACAGCGACCGAAGTTTGAAGTCAGATGACATAGCGATGACTAGTATCCACTTAATAAGAGAAAAGATCAACTTTCTTGTGAAACGGGTTCAAGCTCATATAAAGAAATGAACTGCCCGTGGATGTGTCATATCAAAGGCTTGGCATTGGAGAAGAAAAGCATGAATAACGCTTTGTGTGTAGCCAGACTCCTTCCAATAAAAGCTTGTATTGATTACATATTCCCCAAGACTGTCCAACATTTCAAGAAGCAGAGCGAGATCGCTCATAACTGTAACATGTCTTTGTCACCTGAAACGTGGAGACTGTACACATATCATGCAACGCACGCGCTGAAGCATAAAATCAATCAATTTAACTATGTAGAGGGGACATATCGAGAATTCTCAAGGTTGACCACCAACGACAGGGAAGAAATGATTATATATTATTCATTGCTTTCATCGCACATGCACATGTGGGAAGTGGCAGATGACTAGGTTTTCATACTCTCATACAATTGTTGTTTGTCATGATAGAGGTGAAGAAATCAAACCATTGTTGATGACATTTATACCATAAGTATATTATTATTGTTTATATTAAGTATGGTGTTCGATTTTTCTTTTTGAAGAATTTATATCGGTTTGCATTAGAGTTAGGTTTTATATTATAACTAGGGTTTGCATGGTTAATTAGGGTTTGCATGGTGAGTGTCGGGGGTGATGGTCGGAGTTCTAAACCTTGACCAGAGAGAAGAGATGGAGATGGAGATGGATATGATTGGGTTCTAAACTCAACAAACCAACGTCCATGTGGGCAAGGGTTGTTAGCTTGGGTGGGGGTCGGTATCTTAAACTCCGACCCATGCATATTACACAAACTTTTAAAACCTAAAGTATTTGTAATATACATAGATACATGACATATATACACACACACACACACATACATACATACATACATACATACATACATATATATACACATACATACACATACATATATCGACATACATATACAATATACATACCCAAACCCAAACACACACACACACCCCCCCCCCCCCCATGCATGCAGGGTTGGAATATGGAGTAAGGGGAAAGAATCCATTTTTAATTGCTACACATTCTAATTTCTTGACAAAATCCAATTCCTTCGTAATCATTCCAACGATCCAAACTTGAGTAAAAGATTCTAGAACAACGTTAATTATTCCCTTCAAACACAATCCCATAGGTGTGTTGCTTTTGTAGGGTCTGCCACTTACCTCTAACATTAATCGTCTTCGCTTCTTATCATCACCGATCCAAGAAAACCAATACATGAGAGTTCTTTCTCTCAAGCGACCTAAGCTAGACTATGTTGTTATTTTAATGTAATTTATTGACCAAGTTTATTGGCTTTGGTTGGAAGTAGAACGAGTTTTGGAGGTTTGGAGTGCACACTCTTATAAATTTGGTCAAAGTCAAGACCCAGGCGTTATGACTCCTTGTGGGGGGGGTCCTAGGGCCGGTGCTTCTGCCCCTTGCGGGGTTTGGCAGCAGCCCAAAACAAATACGAATTTCTAAAGTGGTTTGATATGAAAACGTATTTCTTGGTGTCTTAACTTCATTGAGAATGCTTGATGTTAAGCTAAGGTTGTTAAGACAAATGATGTTAAGATAAGACTGCTTCATAACAGCCTTGATATTTATCTTAACAGCTTGGTCTTTGTTACCTTAACAGCCTTGGTGTTGTTAGGTTAAAGTTGTTATCTTAACAACATTGGGTGTTGTTAAGGTAAGACATTAGCCTTGTGAAACTTGTTATAATAACAGCTTTAGTGCTTTTAAGATATCGCTATTGTTAAGATAATTGTGGTTTCAACCGCTTTAGTTGGTTGAATGTGAAGTTAACATATCTCATCCACTTGATTTCGTTAGTTAATTGAAGTATATATATGCAAACGAAATTATTATGATTATCTCATAACGATATTTGGTTACCCACTACGGCAAATAATTGTTATAGGAAAGTGAATAAACACGAACACGAAAACCAGCCACCGAAGGGACCGTTGCACAAATTTTCGTCCCGATCACGGTTCAAGAATTAAAATGATTAGTTTAGTCGAGTCAGGTACAGATATTTTAGTTGACCGTCGTTACTATCACTTTCCGTTAACTTTCTTTTAAAAAATTTATCCATTAATCATACAATTAACAAATTAACAATTAAAGAAACTAAAAACTCAAATGACAAATCACAATTAAATTTTAAACCCTAAATTACATAAACTTTGAACTTTAAACACAACCCTAGATTACAAATTAACAATTAAAGAAACTAAAAACACAAAATAAGTCACAAATCAATTTCAACTTTCAAATTTCAATTAAACATCACAAAATTGATTAATTAAACACACTTTAAACTTTCAATCAAAGAAATTAAAACATAAAAAACATAAACTTTGTCCAACACAAATCACAAATTCACAATTAAACTCTAATTTCAAGCAATGAGGATCAAAGATTCAAAGAATAGTAAAATACTATGCATAAAGATAAGAGATTAGGAAAAGAAAATGGGCTTTTAAAGTAAAATTATTATTGGGTTAAAATTAATATTGCGTTTAAAAAGAATATGGGGTTAATGGGTTTAAAAATTAGTATTGGATTTTTTGGATTTTAATTTTTGAAATATGATTGGATGTTGTTGATTTATTGTATTAATTATTTATTTAGGCAATAAATTTTTTTTGAGGTATTAAAATTCTTTTAATAAAGTTGCACACATTAATTATTTTTTTGAATACTATAAGTTGTATACATAAAAATTCACCGATTACACATGAAATTTTTAAAACTTCCCCAAAACGAAACGAAATTATTTTGGAGGGGACCCGTTGCACGGGGCATACCCCATTCTCACCTAGGTCCGCCTGTGCATCCAAGTGATTCCAAGTTCGTTCTATCTTGTATTATCCACGATTTTTTCCAAGAGACTATAAGGTTGATAACATATTTCAACAAACAAAACTAGTAAAAGAAGCCTAGCAACATATGATATGACAAGTATGCTCAAATGCATCAAAACAAACTTGGTGTTTATTGGCACTAGGTGTAAACGAGACAAGACAACTTGCAAGCTACTCGAGATCGACTCGTAAAAAACTCAAAATCGACTCGAGCTCGAGCTACAACTAGTAATCGAGTCAAACCGAGTACTAAAATAGCCTACTCGATAGGCTCGGGAGCCTAATCGAGCCTAAGTTTACATTTTTACCATTCAACTTTATAATACTATATTTTTATCACTACAATATAACTTTAACCCTAAAATTACATTCTTATATTTGCATCCTTGCTTGTTGGGATAAAATTAAATTGAATCTGATGTATTTATATTTTGATTTCTTTTTCTCCCGAACTTAATCGAGCCGAGTCGAGCCTAGCTCAATAGTGTCGAGTAGTTTATCAAGTTGAGCTCGAGTTTCAAACATAGGCTCAATCAAGCTCAAGTCAAGTTTTAATGTCGAGTTCGAGCTCGAGCTTGGTGATACTTAACTCGACTCGGCTCGAAATGAAAAGAATAAATTTGTTTTGGTTTTCAAGTTTTTTCTTATCATAGGATGATATCATCCATCTTCAAGAATAGGATAAAGAATTGACATTTAATGTAAATATCATTCTTTTATTTTCCTTATCAAAACGAATTATCTTCTCTTCATTTTATATGTCAATCTTAATTTACTTAATTGTAATCTTTTGTCAATAAAACTTGAATACCAAGAAACTTTTGTTGTATAATTAGTCCCAGAAGCTACAAAAATGATAACTTTTTCAATGAACTTCCGACCACATTCGCTACGGTATATCTCAAACCACAAGCAAGGAAGCCGGCCGAACACGTTGACTCGAGGCAAAACTCAAAAGGGGTCATATATTCCGAGTCAAACCTCAAATGAACCCAAGGAGCTTACACATGCCTTACGACCCTAGTGACATGAAACGATGTTCATACGACTACATACAACAAATCCTAAAGGGTCGATCAAGTTAATTAATTCTTACATTCGATCTAAAATGATGATAGCAATTAGTACAAGATAGATTAAAGATTTGTCTTTTTTAAGCATACCTAGCTGCTTTTAGAAAGTTATCGAAAGGGCTGGCAGGAGGTAGCCTCAGACCATTCATCCCCGTACGAACTGGCTCGCTTTCACCGAGAATCTACATAAGAACAAGCTATATCGTTAGTAGCGAAACGTGTGGTTCCCGTATGCAGAACTTAGAATTAAAAAAAAAAAAAAAAAAAAAAAAAAAAAAAAAAAAAATCATACTGAAACTGGAACCATTATGGTTCAGATATTTAGTAGTTTTAGGTCCCGTCCGGTTTTGCATTTTTTTTTTTCATCGTCAAAGTCAGCAAAAACCAGGACCGAACCAGTACCTTGGTTCTAGGTTTCTCAACTTTTTGGTTCTAGGTTCGGCGGTTTCGGACCGTCGCACGCCCACGAATTCAAAGATCAATATTTAATGTTACAACGAGAATCACCTTCAAGACATTTGAACTCTCGCTAGCCACGGGGGCCATGTCTGTGGTTTTTATATCAGCGTTCGCATGAGAAAGCCAACTCGAGAGCTTTTTCCTTGAATCTGTGCCAAGGGCTTCACACTGGCCAGCCATGGCACTGAACGGAAGGGGAGAAGTCGAGACCGATGCACCAGCCACTTGACCAGCGGCTTCTAGTGCCTGCACGCCAAATTTACATGCATTATTTAGAAACATCAAAACCCGAGACCTCCAAAAGTGGGAAAATACGTAACATCAAAAGAAAAGGTTGCGAGAAGAATTACCGATTCAAGAAGCTGTCGGATGCTAATAACATGAGATACGGAGCTTGGTGTAGGAGATTTCGATATGAAGCGAGAGAGGTCTGAAACAGATGATTCACTGGTTGCGTCATCCTCGACTAACGAATTTGTAGGAAAATCCTAAAGAAAAACAGCATGAAAATTTAGAAATCTGAGATGAAAACTACTGGCTGATAATAAGTAAAGAAGTTACCGTATCAAACGAAAGGGATTCTTTTGAATGAGCAACTCTATGAGATTGGTCCAAATGAAGCATTGATTCGGGACCAAACATTGCATCATCAGGCATGAAAGTTTCCAACAACTGAATACGTAATTCTTCTGTCTCCATCTTATAAACGTAGACATCGACATAACAGATAATCAATCATCGATCCAATAAAGAAAACGACAAAACAACAAACAAATGTAGCATCCGTTAGAAACTATACCTCGGTTATGTTAGATAATTTATGGACTAGAACATCAACGATGACCTCGTAAGATTTGAACATCTTGCTTTGCAACTCAACGAGCCGAGCAGCAGCTGCTTTATTATCATGGTCGGAACAATATTCTTTTATATCTGCCAGAGGCTTCATATAAACTTGAAAGTCATCACTGATACCCAAGTAACTATCGACCTGAAGTGAAAAACAATTATCCACAGAAGTCGCAATCGAAAGTTTTGAAAAATAAAGAACATATTTCCTATAAACAAAGTGTAAACATACATGAGACTTAAGCATCGGCTTAAGTACATCAGCGATATCAGGAATTTGATATATCTTGGCTGCAAACATCAGCATTGCGGTTGATAACGTAAGAAGCGATCGTTGGTGCGCCGGGCATAAAATTCCTGATATACGAGTTGGATTACATAATCTTTTTCTAACAGTCTGATTTATCTGAAGGTAAAGGTTTTGACTTTTAAATGTGCGGTTTTACATACCATTGCTCTGATCCAACGATACCTTCCAGATTGACAGAGGAAGTTGGAAGATGCGAACCACGAGATTGTCGTTAGGGTTCTGAAATCATATACGTGAAAGACGTCAATAACCCTCCGTGAAAGAATGTATAAGAGAACATAGTTTTCAAGAATTTCTAACAAAAGACTGGTGTATTGATAAACAACGTTTGTCATCTTACCTTAAGCCGTAAAGAAATGAGCGTTAAACAGAAGGAATAGGCCAAAGCTTCAATATTTTGAAGAGTGTTATCCGGAAGATTGGCTTGTATCCAAAAGGCAGACAATAATTGAATTATTTGATCCTCGCTAAACTTCATAACCGATGGTTCCTTTCATAATCGTCAAATAAAAATTGAAAAAATCTTGTTAACAAAAATGATGGAACAATAGTTGTAACTAAATAAAGGGTTAATATTGAAAAAACCCCATCAACTTTCTTCATTTTCGCGATTAAGTCCCTAAAAATTTTTTCTTATTTTTAAGTCCATAAACTATTTTTGTCTTATTCAAAAGTGTATATTTGACCTCTTTGACCGGTTACCAAACAATCTATTTTAGTTTTTTACTTGATTAATGTTGTAAAAAACACACCATCTTTTCATATTTCAGCGATTTAGTCCCTAAACAGGTTTGTTTTTTCAGTTGATTTTACCGGTTAATCCGGTAGCCGGTAAAAAATATATACTTTTGAATAAGACAAACATAGTTTAGGGACTTACACAATTGGAAAAAATGTTTAGGGACTTAATTGAGAAAATGAGAAAACTTGATTGGGTTTATTCAATATTAACCGTTAAATAAAAGATGCCGATAGAATAATTGGCAATGAAGATATGTACGTATGCAAAACATGAGAAACGAAATAAGAAAGAAGCTTACTGCATCAGACAACGTCATCTCTCCAGCAGTGATAGAACTTATTTTCTGAAAGTTCGGGGATTTCTTGTGACCCCAAACATTTTTCTTTTCTGCCTCGGTTTCTATAGAACCATCTTTAATGCAAACTTCACGTTTCTCATCTTCCGTTTCATCTTTTTCCTTCCGGAGCTTGTCAAGTAAAGACGTAACAGAGGCAAAAACTGATGCAGTATCAGAACTCCATCTCCTTGTATGATTGGAAGCATCGCGTCTCAAATGGTTTGAACTTGGGATGAGAAGAACTGAAAAGATTTGATGCCCGCTTAGACGTATTTCAACGTCTGGATGCAACATCAACTTCAAAAGTTGTAGAAGAAGACCCTCTGGAAACACCTGGTACGAGAACGGTTTAAGAAAAGGACACCTTTCATTTCGGATGCTGAAGAATCAGGCAAGCATTATCGATATATATTGGATAAAGGTAGAGCTGTGCAACAGTCCAAAACCAGACCGAACCAGAAATTGAAAAATTAGTACCAAGAACAAGCCCGGATGGTACCAATACCGATTCTGGTTCGGTCGCGATTTTTCTCGACTTCTACAATAAAAAAAATGCAAAACTGGACCCGAGAACCGGGACAGATGGTACCAGTAGCACGGGCATCGTTTATGGTTTCGTTGGTTTCCTCGAATTGAAATTTTTTTTGGGATAAAGCGAAAACCAAACCAACCGCAGTTGGAAGCCATCCTAACCATCGAAAACCAAATTGCCAAATTATTTATTAAAAATTTAAAATAATATTTATACATATTATATTAGTTTAAATAAATTAGATATTTATGTTTATTAAAAATGGTTAATATTGAAAAAACTCAAGCAACTTTTATTATTTTCTCAATCTTACCCTAAAGTTTTTTTCCAATTGTTCAAGTCCTAAACTATGTTTGTCTTATTCAAAAGTATATATTTTTTGACGGCTGGATACAATAAAAAGTTTAAGAACTAAATCGCTAAAATATGAAAAGATTGTGGGTTTTTTCCAACATTAATCAAGTAAAAAATCTAAGGTAACTTATTTGGTAACCGGTCAAACAGGTCAAATATACACTTTTGAATAATACAAAAATAATTTAGGGACTTAAACAATAAAAAAAAAATTTAGGGACTTAATCACGAAAATGAAAAAAGTTGAATGGGTTTTTTCAATATTAACCCTATTAAAAATAACAATATTTTTTTGGTAATTTGGTTCGCTTTGATTTGCACTCGGCCAAACCATAATTCAATCCATAAACCTAATTTAAAATTCGTTTTGTTGTAAAACCAATCCGAAAGCCGAATTTCATATTTGGTTTGGTCTAAAACAAACTCGGTTTGGTTTCAGTTTTGGATTCTTTAATCCCAAACAAATACTGCCCAGCCCTAGGTACCATTTCCAGTTTGGTTTTTCGGTCCAGTCCCGAGTTCAACAACACCTCTAGACATAGGAGGCAACCCACTCACCTGTTGTGAATTTGAGGATACAGATGCTATGACAATCATGTGGGCAAGAATAATCATCGATCCAGTAGTTGCCCTAGCAACGACACTAGTAGTAGGAAGTTTCTCGAGGGTCGTTGACATCACATCAAACAAAGGGCGAGCGTCGAAAATCTAGGAAAAACATCATATAAATTCAAGCGAGATTCCTAAAGAAAAAATAAAGTAATTTCGTGAAACATAGTCATACCCCTTTGGCTATTTCGAGTAAGCAATCTTCTATTGAAGACTGCAGCAACGTATTCGAGCTAAACTCTTGCTCCCCGACCGATTCAACGGTTGCTTGAAGGCTTTTCCTCAAATGCCTACAAAGATCACTAACATATCCAATATCTTTTAGCGCGCTTTCAGATCTAACTTGCCGAGCCAAAGCAGTAGTAGTTTGGATGATGTATGATTTCAATTCGGGATCATGTGAAACGTTTTTGTGGTCTAGATGGTGAACAACTGAAGCTAACATCAACTGCTGGTTTTCTGAAAATATACGAAATTTAGAAAATTTATAAGTAGCCAAATAATTTTCCAAGAAAGAGGCAAAGGCGGCAGACAAATCAAAGTACCTGGGCTCTCTACAAAGTATGCCATATCAGATAAAACGATCACACCTAACCCACGAGGAGGAACCCATTGTCGATTAGTGTCGAAATAGATAAACATTGGATCCAATATTCGACGCATCGTTGTACTTTCCTTGGCAAGTTCTACCAATCTCTGAATGCAAATTTGAGCCCATACTTTTGGTGCCTCGGCCTCTTCTCTGTACAGGATGCAAAGTAACCGCTCTTAATTAAAACACAAATATTCACGCATTTTGTTTGAGTACAAGCTTTTTATCTTAGGAAAGGATTGACCATAACCTAGTCAGAAGTGAAGGATCTTTCTTTTCTGCTCGTGGTTGAACACCCATGTAGCTAGAGTCTGTTTCAATGGCAGCTCCTCTCCCTTCACATCTAACAACTTCATCCACCCAATTATGGTGTGCTTCCCCTCGATCATCATCTTGTTCGGGGTTGGTATTGGCCTCATAGTTACCCAAAATGACGTGTACGATCTACATTTCATTATTTCGAAAGCTCACCATAAAAGGATTTGATTATCATAAGTTGTATCCGTAATTAAAAAAAAAGGTTTAACATTGGAAAAAACTATTTTTTTTCTATTTTCGCGATCAAGTCCCTGGACTTTTTCTTCGACTTATAAGTCCCTCAACATTTTTGTTTTATTCAAAACTATATATGTTACTTGTTTAGCCAGTCATTAACCGGTAAATGATACAAGGACTTAAATAGGAAGAAAAAAAATCCAGTGACTTAATCGCTAAAATGAGGAGTGAAAATTGGTTTTTTTTCCCCACTGTTAAACCATTCGATGAAGTAAGTGTTTTATCGGCTTATCAAGTAGGAAGTCAAAAATATATAGATTTGAGTAAGACCAAAAATGTCCAAGGACTTAAACAGTCGGAAAAAAAGTCCAGGGACTTGATCACGAAATTAGGGAAAGAAAAATGTTTTTTTAATATTAACCCTAAAAAACCATGACTTCTTTTCATTTGCTAGAACTACCAGTCTACCACAAAAAAAAAAAGTTAAAATTTTGATAAAAGGCAGCTGAATTAGACGAACCTCATCAAAATCTGCAAACATATGTGAGAACTCCGTCATAAACCAAATCTGCATGAAAAAATATACGAAGTGTTATAACAACTTTTTCATAACAATATGAGAAATTTATGTTGTAAAACCATATCACATTCTCGATTGTTTATCACGTACCATGGCTGAAAGGCATTGCAAGCTTGCAGCCCTTAATCGCTTTTTGTCATCTTCTTCTTCAGGTTTACGGGCTAGCATACAAACTTTTTGAACAATATTTTCCAGATTATACGTGTAAGTTCCATCCACCTGTTAAGAATCATGCCTCAAGTAAGAGAACACTATGAAAGTAGCAAAGTTCATCATTACCACAAAAACTAAATGCAGCAAGGCAAGGTAACATTGCATGAGATCAAGTGTTTATCATACTGGCAAACGAAATGAAATTTTCAAAATCTAATGACTTGAAAAGAAATGATATTTCACCTGGCTATAGATGAATCTAGTTAGCGTTTGACATCCGATTATCTGGACTGTATCTCGTTTAGAATCATCCAAAAGTTCAATAGAAACATTCAGCAGGTTCACAGCAAAATACGCCCTGAAAATTTAGTAAAATATAAAACCATTATTGCCTAAAGTACTTTCCTGTATAATACTCCAATTTCAAGTAAAAAAAAAACTGCAAGTAAAAGTGGCATAAGCATAGAACAATATTAGGCCGAGTTAAATGTCGCCTAAAATTCCAACATTGGAGGGTCAATGAAATATGAAGGAGTTGGAAGTTAAATTTACAGTACATGGTATGTTTATTGGTTGATGCATAGAATGTTGTTTAGGACTTTAAGGTTAGCTAAAGCCTAAAGGTATTTAGTTATGAAATGTTAATCTAATATCTATTATAAATAGTTAGGAATGATGAATTCCTTTCACCTATAGCTTTCGATGGAATTTAAACAATTTTTTTTTCATTATTATGTAACCAATTTCCAAGCACACTATGTAAATTTCATTCCTTCGAAATTCATTCCATGGGCCAAACGGGACCTTAGTCTCTGTTTCGTGTGCACCTTATGTGAGCTAATTAAAGCTTATGTTTATGATTAGTATACGTTTCGCTTCAGCTCCTTTTAATCCATACTATGTTTGACACCTAAACAAGAAGTAGCTTTTTAAACTAGGCAATTAGCTTAAGCTCATGAAACATGAAATTACAAATTGTCCTTTAATTAATTATGTTATAGCCTATTCATGTGTCATTTTAAACTAATAAGCTCCAGTTTTAACTACTTTGCCAAACACGTCAACACATATAAATAAAAACTCCAGCTTCCTACAAGATTTGCCAACAACCCCTAAATACACATGGTGCTAAAGTGATAATCCTAATGTTTTTTGAGTTTTGTGGGGGGGGCATGTATATGTGTGAGAGAGCAATTCGTAAAGCTTTTCTACTACAAATGGCATACATACATACAAATAACGAAAGCAAGTCGTATAGAGTCAAATTACGAAAAAACAAAGAATCAACTTACATTTGCTCTTTACACATGCATATCAACTTACTATACACCTCAGTAATAACATTAACCAATTGGACATGGTCCAACCGCAATTCCTTGTAACATCTTTCTTCAAGATACTTTGCAATCTACACAAAACAATTAGTTTTCAACGATACATTCCCAGCAAATTATTTCAAGTCATCAACACATTAACTGAGATAACACAAAAAACAACATGATCACTAACTTTCGGGATTCGAAAAGGGTTTTTAGCAGCATATTCACACAATTTTGCAATTTTCCTTTCGTTTGGAGATCCACCCTGCACCAAAAGTTGAGCTATCACTTTCTTGGATATTGAGCAAAAAATGCTTCATTTATTCAACCAAGATTAACATGTCTTCTTAGCATCAAATGGAATGCTTTAAAATCAAATTTAACCAACATATAAACAAGTATAGTATGTGTATACTAACAGGTGATTTCGGAAAGATTTCAGCAAGTAGTTTCTTGTATCTCTTCACAGGTTGCCGAGAACGTGATCTCAGAGAAGGGCAGCAGACACACATGTTTACACATGCTGGGAATAACTTCCGTGAAATTACCCCCATTTTCCTACAAAATTTGTCCACAAAAAAGGTCAAAATTAAAGCAATTAACTTCTTTATATACCTAATTTTTACGATGTAACTTCAAACCACGACCATGAAACCCAAAATGTAGCAGTAAATAGTTGAAATTCGAACCCAAATTTTAACAAAAATGATGAATGTATCATACTGGACTCTTCATTGGGTATAATTACTCACTTGCAAAGTGACTTGCAGCGAAAAATACTCATCAATAAAACAAAATGGAAACCAGATGAACAGAATGCACCTAGAACACAAACATAAAAACAGACCAGAACCCACAAAACAGCAGACTAATTTGGTGTGAAAAACCCAAATAAATAAGTAAAATCAACACTCACCAACAAACCAAGAACAGTAATTACAGCAAGGGAAAAAAAAAAAAAAAGGGAAGAAACTTTACCTTCACCCAGAAGAGAAGCAGATCTGGGTGAGTGAAAACTCCAAATTTTGGTGGTTTTTGAACAAATTCTGAAGGTGTTTGAACGGGGAGGACGACGAAGACAGTAGATGGAGACAGGGGGAGGGGGGTGAAATGAAAATATACAAATTTGGGGTTGCCTGGGTTTGTACGTAGGTCACGTGGGGTGACAGTGAAGAAAAGAGGAGGGGAAGCTTTTGTCAGATTCCTGGGAGACTGCGAATACCGCAATTTTGACTTTTTATGATTTCTTCTTTACTTTTTAATTTTGAACTTTCTAACTTTTGTTTTTGATTTCAAATTTTTTACACTGTTTGACAACTCTTTTATTTTGAATGTTTTATGCTAAAAAGATTCGATAATGATGTCTTTATACTCAAGACTTTAGTAATTTATTTTAGTTTTTAATTATTTTTAGAGTAAATTATAAAAATAATCCATAGATTTAAATAGAAATTACAAGTTGTCTCTAAATATAATCCCACGCTGCCACCTTATGGTTTTTGTTCCGGAATATCAGTTTTCCATTCTTAGTAAAATTAAATATGGCCGCATACGATCTATTTATTACCCCAGTAAATTCCTTACTCCATGAATCCTTCACACCATACTCTTTCATAATCCAAAAGCTAAGAGTTGTCAATTACTTTCGTTCCTCCTCCGATTCACCCCTTATGATTCCTCACTAACAAGTTCAACATCCCGAATTTCCTCAATCTTTATTATAGCAAGTGAACCCTTATACAACACTGCATTGATGAACATGACCATCCATACCTACTATGAACAGTTTGTACGATTTTACGAAACTAATCTGCACTAAAATCAAATGTGGTGATCAAGGCAGCGCAATGATAATCATTTGGACTCGCTAGTGAGCGGGTGTAATAACGAATGAAATGATTTTTGGTGATTTTATACATTTCATAGTATTGAATATTAAAAATAACGAATGACGAGAACAACAAACACTTTAAAACGAAACACTTTTAAATGTACACATCCTAAATGTGTAAAAAAAAAAGTATGAAACCTAAATCAGAACAAAATTGAAAGTACGCTCTTATATCATGTCATTTTTTCTATTTTAATTCCATGTTATTAGCTTTGTCGTCAACCACGTGTGCTTTGCAACCACTATATCTAGTTTCCATGTAACTCTGACAACCAAGACGAAACACTTGTAAAGTACACATCTTAAATGTGCAAAAAAAAAAGGACACAACCTATATCGAACCAAAAATGAAAGTATGCACATACAGGAAATAAGAGAATTAGGGGCGACAAAAGTCGTTGCTATTGCCTTTAGTAGCGACATGTCACCGCTAATATGTCGTCGCTATTATATTGTCAGTATTGATCAGTTGCAGCTGCTATACATGACGCCACTATTGCTTGTTGTCGTTGCTATTTCCATCTCTTTTTACACATGCTTTATTTGTAAATTCAAAAAACCTGTTATAACTTAATCTAAGAACTTGTATAATTGAATTTAATTCACCTAGTAATATGCATAAAAAATATATATTATACAAAACATATTTCAATTATTACAAAATCCATAATATATCGGTTTTAAGTTGTTTGTTACACATTAAACTAACTACTCGTCATTAAACTAACTACACATTCTCTTCATTCCTCATGTCGTCATTTTGAACCTCCTCGTTTAGGGGGAAAGAATATCAGTTTGAGGGGGAGAAAATCAATTTGTTTTTATATTTTTGAAATTGTAATTGTTGTTGTATTTCATCTACTGTAAACTTTAATGAATCAATGTCTCTGAAGACATTGCATGATGTTCATATTTCTTATGATCATCATGAGGGGGAGAAAAGCTAAATTTCAGAGACAACTGTTGAGTAGTTTGAAGACAACTAAAGACAATTGTTAAATCATATCAAGACAATTGATCAAGGGAGAGAATTAGAAAGTTGTTCATGATTAAAGTAGAGTGTACTTAAATTGTGAATTCATAATTCTAGCAATTCATAACAATCTAAACACAATCATATGAATAATTAATCTCAACACATAAAATCAAATTCTTGATTAAGAGATAGAAAGATATTACAATGTGTTCTTCAAAGACTTGCTCAACAATTCAACTTCCTATCTGATTCGTATGTGTATGGAATGATTCTCAGCAGTGTCCTCCAACAGTAACACATACTATGTCTATTTATACACAATACGCAAGTATTGTGTATTTACAATAAGATCCCTAAACTTATAAACAATATAATTGTTTCATCTCTATTTAATATTTATTCTTAACAATCTCCCCCTTAGAGATGAAAATAATTATTCTAAGTAAAATTAATTTCACCTCTACAAAATATTGTACCCAACAATAGTCACGCAGACTGATAGACTCGATATGTCCTAAAAGTGTATATAATCAGCTCTAGACACAATGTGCATAAAATGAAGTCGGAGACCGGAGCAAATGTCTTCCTTGTTTTAATATCAATAATATCTAAATGATAAATCTATAGAAATGTGTTATATCTCCGTGATTATTGAAACATAAATCTTTAAAGAGATAATTGAGTGGTTGGTGGGGTTAAGTGAATGCGTCACTGGGTCCATGACGCCTTTTTCAATATCAAGTCGCCTAGAGCTTGATAGATTATGAGGTTTACCCGGCCGACACAGTGTAGGTAGGATTTTCTTTTCTTCTAATCCTTTCTCAACTCTCAGATTTCAGCATTTTTCAACTAAACTCCCTCCGGCTCACTTTTAAGAAATAGATTCAGTCAGCTTTATAGTGAAAGCATGAACTGATGCACCTCCATCTCCTTTCAATATACCTTTCTCACTTACATTTTACCTCTGCTCGACCCTGTCAGTATCCCGTGATAACTGACACTTCTCAACTAGCAGACCTAAAGAACCCTCACCCACACAAACTAAAGATGGTTTGCTCATTGGGTAGGTCTTCCGATTCTGGTTAGACCATAGAAGCGATATTTATGTCTATCATACAAATTAAATGTAACATCGGAGTCAACAGAAATAATTTCAGCATTGCAGCTCATGAGATATCATGCAATTTTAGCTCAGATGATCTAGGAGATGATATTCAGAATAAATTTGGAAATGATGAATTGGGAGATATCAGAATGAAATGTAAAATCTGATATATGATATGAAATGGATCAGATTTTTATGAAAGAATAGCACATGGGAGAATATTGGAGAATTCGATATGAATGAGAGAATGTCAAAGAAAATCTCAGAATCAATCAGATTATGATAATCAAAGAGATTAGAACAATTAACCTCAATGATAGATTCAGAAAATCAGATGAAAAATTTTCTTTTCAGCTCAAAAAACTTTTTATGTATGCATCAAATATTTTCGTGAAAGTCACACACAGTTTTGTTAGAAAAATGTCATTGTCAAAGAAATGTTTGAAACTCCCCCTGGAAATAAGCACAAAAAGTTAGTCAACTCATTGAAAATAAATCAGGAGCAAAAATTTAAAAAATAAAACTCCCTCTTTATTAATTCAACTTAAGAGTTGAATGCAGGGCAGGAATTCCCGAAAGATTCGTCTATCAGAATCGGGGTCTAATCAGAAGTGATTAGAAGCCTTTTGTCGTGGAAGCTTGGGTTTCAGTCTGATGTAACAGAACGCCTTTAGCTTGGGTTCTGTACTGAGAAGTACAAAAACCATTTCCGTTGAAGACCGGGTTCTAGTCTGAAATGACTTAAACCCTTTTTCCAATGAGGACCGGGTTCTAGTCTGATATGACTTAAAACCATTACCATTGAAGTCCGAGTTCTAGTCTGAATTAACTAGAAACCAAACTGGGTTCTACTCTGATGCAAGTAGAAACCTTTTGCATATGAAGCCCGGGTTCTACACTGATGTGTGTAGAAACCTGTTGAATTTAAGAACAGGTTCCAGTCTGTAATGATCTGGAAGCCTCTTGAAATGAAGCTCGGGTTCTAGTCTATTGTAACTAGAAGCCTATGTAACCTGCAAAATCAAAATGTCTTTGGTATCCAAAATGATTTGGATCCAGACTTGTTAGCACTTTTGGGTACCCATTTCAAAACGGGTTTTGGTACCCACTAGTACTTTGGTTTAGGTACCCAATGCAGATTATAATTATTAGCTTCTCTTTCAAAAGTAGAAAACAAAAGTATTTGAGAATTGAATATTTGAATTTCTAAAGAAACTTGCATGATCAGACTTTTGCAAACTCTTCTTTTTGAAAAACTGTCTAGTACTAGCTTGTTGCTGGTAAAACTTGGTGGTTTTCTATGAAATTATTTTCTGTGAAGAAGGACCAGTATTTCCTTTCCAGAAACGTTAGGAAAGTTTGACTTTGAAGATTCACCAGTGTGAATCTTAACTATCTTATCTTTGCCTTTGTGTATCTTTAACAGATACTTAAGTTTAAGATCTGAAAAAGAATCGAATTTAGAAAATTCAGTTGGATTATTTTCACTTTCTGTAGATAAATCAGATTGATCAACTTTAGATTTTGAATAAACTAAAGGATCTTTAACCTCTGATTCAATCAAGGAAAGAGAGTCATGCAATTGTTTATTAAGATGAAATATCTGATTTTCCAATTATATGATACTGACCAAATATGAATTTCTGTCATTATCAAATGATTGGTAATCAGATTTAAAAGAATGTTCTTTAATTAAGAACATCTGTCTTTCATCTTAAAACAATTTAGATTTTGTATTCAAATCTAATTCTTTAAGCAAGAACTCATTTCTTTCCTTCTCAATTAAATTTTTTGTTTAAAGATAACTCTTTTTAAAGAGCAAAAAAATTCTTCAGATTTGTGTAAAATACAATTTTGATCAGACTGATTTGTCTTGAAAAGTCATTTTTCAAGATCTTTAACTTTCTTATGAAGCTGAGTTCTTTCAGGCAAAAGATATTTGAGTTGAGTTGCAGTCTGAAAATTTTCTTGTTTCAACTCATCAAGTTCTTTAAGTAATTAAGATATTTTCAATAGATGAGCACAACTCTCAGAGTTTTATTTTTCTTTTTTAGAAATTAAAACATTTATGTCACATTCAACATACTTTAATTTTGTTAAGAGTTCAACAATTTTTATAGTCAACACTTTAACTTGATTTTCAACACCAGATAAATCTTCTTTAAGTTTAAGAACCAATACCTGATCAAGCTTGTATCTCTCTTGATACACAACAGCTGTAACTTTAAGTTCTCGAATTTGTATATCTTTGGCTGTCAAGTTACCTTGAAACATATTGAATTGCTTGAAATTGAATTTCCAAGATCTTTTATGGAAAAATGAGTGATTTCTGATAAAATTTGAAAACTGTATCAGTAAATGATAACTTGTGAAAAAACAGCTCTGAAATGACTTTTTGACGTTAAAATTTCAGTTTTTTCGCAGAAAAATGTCCGTAATTTTTTTCTGGAGTGGAATTGGGCCTTGAAATTTGCTAGTTATAGAAATCGTAGATCTCTGTTCAAGCTTCGATTTGACGTATGGTAGGCTTTCTAACGATGTTCCAGTCAAAAGTTATGGCCAATTTAAGCAGCTAAGGTTAAACAGTCAAAAGTATGATGAAACTCGAATGAATAATGACTCAACTCGAATGAAGAGTAATGAAACTCGAATGATAAAGTATTAAACTCGGATGGTTAAGTGTGAAACTCGATTGAAACACTATCAAACTCGTTTGAAAGAGAATGAAACTCGAATAAGCTTGATTCAACTCGAATATGAATTGAATAAAACTCTAATGAATTTGTAATCCAACTCGAATTACTCTAAATGAAACTCGGATGATGAACAATGAACCTCGGATGAAGAATAATCAAACTCGATTGAACCTTGATGAAACTCGGTTGAAGTGTTATAAAACTCGGTTGAAGCTTTGTAATACTCGGGTAAATAATAATAAAACTCGGTCAAAGCTTGATAAAACTCGGTCAAAGCTATATAAAACTCAGTCAAAGCTTCATAAAACTCGGTAAAAGCTTCATAAAACTCGAATAACACTAACAATGCAGTGTTGCCCGAGATTCAACCGTTTTTTACAGATTCAAGTCAAAATCCACAAAATTTTTTAAAAATTTTCACAAATTGATCTACAAATCACAACGAAGGCTCGTTTTGATAGCAGAAACAACTTTTGTGAAGTCACTTTGGCCAATTCCTGATTAAAAAAACTAAAATCGACCAAAAACCTCAAGAACACACACTTTTTCAAAAAATTTGAAAATTCTCAATTAAATTCTGTGTGTTTGAAATTAAAATTTGAGATTTATCTCATTAGATTCGTACTAAAAAATGTCACCTTCTATCGAAATTACACTTCATTTCATCCACAAAAACAAAATCCAAAAAGAATTTTCAGAATTTTGAAAAAACGAATGTAACAGTGTTCGTGAATTTTCAAAATTCAGATTCAAAAATCACTCAAATTCAGCCATATTTGGCTCTGATACCAATTGTGAATTCATTATTTCAGCAATTCATTTATCTTAACCAGAATCATATGAACAATTACAAATCAATACAATCTCTTGAATTATTAAGTGAGAAAGAAATATTACAATGAAGTTCTTGATATCTTGCTAAGCATTCCTCTCTTCTCTTCTAATGCGTACATATTCCCTACTATAGTCAACTGATCTATTCTACTCTATTTATACTCAACTTATAACTATTGAGTATTTACAAAACAATCCTGAACTTTATACAATATAAATTGTTTTTAACTCTATTATAAATTGTACCCAACATAAAAGATAATTAGGAATTAAACTACAAAAAAATGGTCTTTAGCGACACACTCAGCCACATATTTAGCGACGTTTTTTTATGTCAGTGACATCTTTAGTGACGTCAAAGGAGATGTCACTATAAATGCGTCACAGATTTTAGTGACATCAAAATGCATGTTGCTAAAATTTTTGACACATTTAGCGACTCCTGGTAAAAGTGTCGCTATCTAGAGTTATGTCACTAGTGGTGTCTTTGTTTTTCTCGCTGTTTTTGAATTATGTCACTAGTTGTGTTGTAATCTGTGTCACTTCTATCGAATGTTGTTACTAGTTGAATCACGATTTGGGTCGCTATTTTGAATGATGTTGCTACTTGAGTTTTTGTTTATGTCCCTATTCTTCGATGATGTCGCTACTTAAGTAGGTATATGTGTAACTGTTAATGAAAGTTGTTGCTAATGAGATTTCTGTTTGTGTCACTATTCTTGAATAATGTTGCTAGTTGCGTTTAGGGGTGTAAATGAGCCGAGCTACTCGTGAGCTACTCGATCTCGATTCATTAAAAGCTCGAATTAAACGAGCCCGAGCTTCACATATCGAGCTCGCGAGCCTAAACGAGCCTATATATAAATATATTTTTAAATTAATAAATATAAATTTATAGATTAAATAAATATAAATATATTATAATAACAAATTATACATATTATATAGAAAGATTATTTAAAAATTAAATAAAAAAATTAATATATATAATAAACGAGTCGAGCCCGAGCTTGGAAAATTATTCACGAGCCGAGCTCGAGCTTTACATACAAAGCTCGAAATGAGCCGAGCTCGAGCTCGAGCCTAGTACTTCTAAACGAGCCGAACTCGAGCTTAGACGGGCTCGGGCTCGGCTCGTTTACACCCCTAGTTGTGTTTCTATCTATGTCGCTATTATTGAATGTTGTCGCTAGTTGCATTACCATTTATGTTGCTATTTTTTAATGATGTCGCTAGTTGAGTTGTTGTATGTCATTATACGTGTCACTATTATTAAGTGATGTCGCTAACTGTGTTATTATTTGCATCGCTATTCTTGATTAATGTTGCAATATGTGTCGCTATTCTTGAGTGACGTCACTACTCATGTTACAAATATTTGTTGTCATACTTGATTTATGTCACTATGTGTGTCGCTATTTTGAGTCACTGTCTTTAAATGATGTCGCTATTATTATTATTATTGTCATTATTTTTTTTTAATATTGTTGCTGTTTTCTATCAAGTTATTATAGCTATATTATTAACAATTATATTTATCAAATACTAAAATTGAGGAATATCTATTGTTTATTTATTCCATCAAACTATATTATTAATAATTATTTTTCATTAAAAAGTAGGTTATTTGTACTCAAAACAACAAAACTGTTTTATATAAACTAAACTATTTATGCTCTTCTTGGGCCGATACCCGAGAACGTCTAAGAAGTCTTTCAGTGGCCTTTTGCATCTCTTCAGTCACCATGCGTCGTAGCTTTTCCTCCAACTCTTCAATCATTGTGTTTGTTCCAACTATGTATCTTTGATCATTTCTTGTTCTTAATGTTGCCATTGCACCCAGGGCCAGCCCTGGGCCTGGTCCACCTGGGCCACCCCCCAGGGCCCAATTCACTCTAAGGGGCCCAAAAAAATTTAATATGTTAATATAGTCCAATAGTCCAGTGTTATGTTATTTTGTGTTTTGTGCGACAAAAATCATAGATAATGTGTTGGTTCAGCCGGTAGTCATCTCACCGTGGAACTCTAATGACATGTGTCCGAATCCCATTGTATGCATTTTTTTTATATCTCATCACTATCACTTGGATTTTCATCTACATATATTGTCTATTTGCTTTATATCAATATACAATCCATCAAATTCAATATTCATACTTTTGTTTTTCAATGAGTTTGATTTTTTTATTTTTGTTTATCACATGATTTATGTTATTTATTATACGATAATAAAATATACTAATGAGATTTGTATTTATTTTTTGAGAGGTTATTTACTTTTGACACATATGTTACTGTTTATATTATAAATAATTTAAAATTTAAACTTCTTTTTTTTCAAATTACTAATAAAAATATAATTTAATATTGTATGCAATTTTTACCCAATTTATAATCATACGATGTTAATATTTTTTTTATGCGGTGTTTTGGATTGAGGAAAAATTCAGAGAAGCACCGTGAAACCAGTACACAATGATTGTGAAATTTTTAAAGATATGACATTGACAATAGTGCAACAAAATCAATATTATTTAATTGTAACTTTTTTTATATGAATATTGCTTATATAGTTATAGATATAGAGGGTCCTTCTTAAGTATATGCCCTGGGCCTAAAAAATGATAGGACGGTTGCACCATCTCTCGTATACTATCACATTCCGTATTACTAGAATTGCTGACAGACGGTTTCTCATTATTTTTGTTGTGAAGAACAAATTCATTAACACTCGACCCCAATTTGTAGACTCTGCCATTTTTTGACCCGACAATGTCTAGCCATCTTGGGTATGAGACGTCCACTTTTCCAGATTGAGCATCAAGGTCCTTTGTACCATATTTCTCGTTGTCACGTTCCTAACATTGAAAACAATTTACAAATTATGAACCATATTACAAATTATAAAAACTTTCCATGTACATGTTAGTTGCTTCTAATTTTTGACTAACTATTTAATAAGCTATACCAGAAAAGACAACACCTTTATTTGCACATACATATTAGATTTGGATTAGAATTAACCAACATCTCATTTATTGATTAAAGCAACTCTATATGCACATACATCTCAAATTTTCTTCAACCAATGTTTGTGGAGATAAAACTGAGCCAAAAAATATTCACCATTCAATATTAACTTCACATTATATGGAAGCAGATACGATGAATGCATAATTGTATTGACTTGTTGAAAGAGGTGACATATATAATGGATACACAAAACTGACAACATGGATGTGCAAATGTTGATGTTTTTGGCTCCTTAGTCAACATCAATAGTAAAGCTGCCACTTGGTTCTCGCAGCCTACTATGAGATAGTAGATGAGGATAATCATGTATAAGTGTTTAATTTAGATCTCTAAGAGTATAACATGACAAAATAAGTCACTCTGATCAATTCTTGGGCCTGCACTACATGTCTGATCAATTTAGGTGATATGTCATGTAGCTTTAAACTGCATCCAATACTTTATGATCCACTCATTCTTTAAGATAACCTTAGTCATACTCACAAATTTTATCTACGACGTAATTTAGTGACTTGATATTCTTAATGGATGTTCCTTACTTGAAGGAAAGATGCATTTACCATAAATCTATTGAGACTTGATATCTAAATTTATCAACTAATTTGAGCTTTCTAAGTCCCATGAATAAATTGATCGAAACGCATAAATCAAGAGGATCATCCAAATAACATTTAAAATAAGTAAAAGCACTAATCAAGTGTAGAATAAAGTTACTTACCCATGCTCTTGTGCTTCGTATCAACAAAGGTGTTGTCTTTTCTCTTATGGATCCGTTCACACAGTTTTTCTCTTGTGCTTCGTATCAACAAAGGTGTTGTCTTTTCTCTTATGGATCCGTTCACACAGTTTTTCTCTTGTGCTTCATTATCAACAATACCCATATAGAGCATGAAGAAAATGCAAAACCAGATATAATTAAAACACCAACAAAGGAATGAACTGAGAATATATTCACAGTTTTTTCCTTAACATTATTAAGTTGTGGAGTTTGACAAAAAGTCAAACACTTAGAATAATAATTCCATTAAGCATCTCTCATGGTCGATCCATTTAACCAGGCATCAACCCTGCATGCTATCACTAATAACAAATGTGTTCCGTACAGGGGTTCTTATCAAGCAACCCTTATATCTTTTATATATCATTAATGAGCATCTTGAAGCGAGCCCACTGCCTACAGAGCAGGCAGGGGATCAACGCAGTGCCCTTGAATGAAAATTAAATTTGGGTTAAGGAATTTTCAGCCTGAACTTCTTAATAAAAATATATCTGAAGTGTGATTGTAGACCCTGATCCAACAGTGATAAAATTGGCTCGTTTCGCATCATTTAGGGACCGAACTACGTAATCCTATGCTTTTGTTATTGATTTTTCAGCTTTATTTGCATTTTACTGTGCTTATCGCTTGCAGAAATCTCAATGAATACCATGTATGTGCTCAAATCCTTATGGCCCTATAAACTAATTTTCTAGTCTAAATCTCAATGAATACCATGTACATTATTAAAATGCATTCATAAAATAAATCTTAATTTAAATGATACAAATCTTGAATGTAAAAAGCATAAACACAACATAAAACCAAAAAGAATTGAAATATATTAAACCCTATAAACATAACCATGGGCAAAACCTGATTAGAATATGAGGTATGGCTTCACTTGATCAACAAGGCAGCGTCTTCACTTAATAATTGCAAAGTCAAAAGGAGTGATTCATTTCAAAATAAAAAACATTTGGAGTTTTTGGTGTCCAACCTGAAAAATAAAAGTATCAGACTATTGGTCTCCATATATATAACGAATTTAAGTATCCCTTTGATTTAAAACACAAATTTGGACCTTTTTGCAACTTCTAGGAATTCGACCTTCTCTGCCATTTTAGCAGTCTTATGCTTCAAATTCTGTAAATGAATTTTCAAAAAGCACAAATAATAATAATAATAATTGATAATAATAACAACAACAAATTCAAGAAAGAAAAACGATCAATTATATTGATCGTTCAAACATCAACATCTTTTACCGTCGAAGAATCATGAGTGTGATGAACATATTTAACTCAGATGACGGATTCTATAACGTCTGATCGTCTCCTGCATGCTGATTGGATTTCAAACCCAGAAAAGATGAAATCATTTTCCAACAAAAGCAATGAGAAATATTTAAAATATAATATAATTAAGGACACAAACTATATTTATATACGTACGTACTTCTTTGTAGGTTTCACTCCATTCGATGATAATTGAAGCCGCTTGCTTCAATTCTTAGTATTTAATATTTATGTATTTGTAATTGTATGTGTGTGTATGTAAGCAGAGGCATGCATTCAGTGTGTGTGTGTGTTTGTTAGCAGCTCTGCATGTACAGTATATATATACACACACACACACAATATACATGTGTGCATATATATAGTGAAGAACTATATATAACATGCAACTAGTTTTAGCTTCATAAACTTTTAGTTTTATCATCAAATATTTAATATTTGTTAACATGTGTTGTCTTGAGTGTTCTAGATTAACTTCATAAACACTTCTTTATCATATATACAATAAAACACTGTAAAGCCAACATATATAAATCTGGTATCAACATTTTTCTTTTGTTATGTACTATATCATCAGGAAAAAAATTATACTAATGCAACAATGAACTCGGTACATCTAATGCATCAAAAATAGAATTAGGACTGATATTGGGATCAGAGAATGCTTGAAAACACCCTTCAAGATCAGGCCAATGTTATCATGCATGGTCAAAGTTAGAAAAATTGCACCAGAGATGCCTATCTTCCTTTGACAATGAATCATTAATTATAATAAATTACCGGTGGAGCACATGTTTGTTAGCACCTTAAAGTTCTTGACACCAAAATGGTCAAAGTGCTTAGGGGTGGGCAAAAAACCCGAACCCGAAAAAAACGAAACCGAACCCGGTCAAACCCGGGTTTGATCAAAACCGGTTAGGGTTTTGCAAAACCCGGCGGGTTGTACCCGGTTACACATTATATCCGTTGAAACCGGTTAGGGTCGGGTTGAACCGGGTCGGGTTGAAAACCGGGTTGGGGGAAACCGGTTTGAACCCGGTTTGGAATATAGCCGTTTTTTTTTTTGAAAACTAGCCGTTTTTTTTTCAAATATAGCCGTTTTTTTGCTTTTTTTTTTTTTTTACTTTTTTGC